>LOJH01029945.1:0-17262 GCA_001685095.1 Ellobius talpinus
TAGAAAACATCATATTGAGTGAGGTAACCCAGACCCAGAAAGGCAAATATAATAAGTGGCTTTTAGATATAAAGCAAAGGAATACCAGCCTACAGGCTACAACCCCAGAGAACCTAGACAACAAAGAGGTTCCTCCCTAGAGAGACATACATGGATCTACATAGAAAGGAGAAAAACACAAGATCTCCTGAGTAAATTGGGAATGTAGTGGTCACAAAAGAGGGTAAAGGGGAAGGGGGCAGAAGTGAGGGGAGCGGAGAAAAATGTATAGCTCAATAAAAACAATAAAAATAATTTGAAAAAAAAAACCCAAACCAAAACAACAACAAAAGAGGAAGTAGCGCATTCTGGGTGTTTTCAACTTGCAACCCTGGGCTTTGTATGTCCCAGGATAACAATGAATGTGTCCCAGCACATTTATAAATGACAAAAATGACATCACGATGCCTAGAGGTTGGACAGGATACCCTCAAGTAGACACCAGAAAAGCATAATTTTAACTTAGCAGAATTGGGACAGGCGATGAAACGAAAACATGTCACTAAGTACTCAGGGAGTGACCTGAATCCCAGGGGAATAGTGAGAAATAAGCACAGGAAGAAAGGCCAGGGCCAAAGAATGAAGATCATTGGGTGTAAAGAGAGGGTTCGGATTGTCCATGGGCAGTGGAGAACCATGAAGGTCAACAATGGTTATGGTGGGGCTGTCCCGTAGGACCAGGTGTCCCTGAGAATAACAGGGAGGCTGTAGGAACAGTCGGTGTGGAAGGAGGAAGGGAGCCAGGCGATCAGAGTGACCTGGAGGGTGCATTTTGTCAGCAGGCACCAAAATGTGAAATGTGAATGAGATTTGACTGGTGCCAGGTCTCAGGAGAAGGACTAGGAATGAGCTGCTTAAAGGATGTGCAAGGTCCATGGAAGAGTGATCATGGGAACATTGTCTATTAGGGAAAAAAATCTGAGAAACCACAAAATGGCCCATCAATAAGAAACTGATTAAATAAACTGAGCTGCAGCCAAAGAGGGGAATGCTCTTTGGTGATTAAAAACGATGATGTGCAGCTGCACTCACTGGTGTGATAGGAGCGCAGGATTTATTATTGAGTGAACCTAGACAACAAGGTTGTCTAAGGAGGCAAGCTATGAAACCGCATCCATTGTGTAATGCCATTTATCAAAATGACATCCTTAAAATATCCCTCATAGAGACACTTCTAAGGAGACCTTTGAAACGATGTTTACCCACATGTTGGTTGCAGCCTTCTCAGGTGACAGGATCCCATGGAACATTGGCTGTTGTGTGGGCGAGGGAAGGATCTTTCTTTGTATCGTTTCCAGATGGCATGGATTTTTCAGTCATAAGCTTTTAAGAGGTTGAATGTTAGACAAGACAAATTCCTAAAAAGTCAAATAGACAGATGTTGAATTCTAGCAAAGGCAACCACAGCCCCTGTGTTGACCTGCAGCTGTCCTCATCTGAAGACCAACCTTGCCCAGGGAGAAGGTGAGGACATTTTAGCTGTGAAGAGAAAGAGAGGAGGCGCGAGTGGTCCAGTAACCTTGTTTCCTCTTCCAGGGTCTTCCTGAGAGCGATCAACAAGTTTGCAGAAACTATGAACCAGAAGTTTCTTGAACACACAAACTTTGAGTTCCAGGTGAGTGTGAGGTGTTGGAGATGCTCAGGGCCATCCTGGCACCATTGGGCTGATAACTCCATCAGCCACCTGCAAGCACACAGGAGCCTGTATCTCTGGAGATGCTGCAGAAGGGAAGTGGGGAGGGGGGAGGCGAAGCTCTGAAGCTTTGACAGGGACACATATGCAAATGTGACCTCCCACAATAGAGGCTCTCATTTACTCTCCGTCCAGCAGGTGCCACCTTTTAAATATGTAACATTTTCTTACTGTTTTGTTTATTGGCGCCTAGAAACAGCCAGTTACAGACCCTGAAGTATGATTTACAGTAAAACTTTCAAGAATATCTCTGTGACTTCCCAATTCCTCCAAAAGTCATTTTGGTGCTCAGCCAAGACTCAGGATCTCTGAGACATTCAGGGGGATGATAAGAATGTCCCTGGGGTAAGTAGAGTGATGTCTCTACTTAGACATCACACAAAGATTGCTCTCCTCAAACCCTGATGGGAAAGTCTGTACTGCTGTGCATGCATGACTGCAGGACCCACCCCAAATAACCCCCTCCAGAAAAGTCTCAACCTTAGAGCCTCTGGTAGTAGAGATTAAGTGAATGGAAGTCACCTAGCATAGTAATTCAGGGCTACGCTGTTTCCTGCCTGCTCATCTGAGATGCTGTGTTTCCATCACACTGGCCTCTCTAGCTCAGCGGCTCAGGCAAGGATGTCATCCCACCTGAATGATACATCTGTAAAATGCCAGCTGCTCTCCCAGCCCAGGAACATGCTAGGGAAGCTTACCAGTCAGCTGCCATCAGAATAGTTGCTCCTTAAAGAGCCTGCCATGCTGGCTCCTCTCTGAGGTTTGTCCAGAGACCCTGAGGCCATGAAGTCACATGGGGCCTCTCGAGCTTCTTTGTGGCACTGATTGCCATTTGAGGTCATCACTCTTGCTCCTGTGTCCCCATGCATCTCTTCTTTCCCCCTTTAGGTAAGATGTGACTACAAAAGAATAAAAGCCTTGTGTTCGCAGCCACTCTGCTCTGTGCCTGGTGCACATTGTGTCCCCTGGGGGAGGTGACACCTGGGTTGAGACCTGTGCCGTGAATCCCTCTGGGAAGATGGTTTGAGCCTTTGCTGGGCTGAAGGGATAAAGGTCCTCTTTGAACAAGGTTCTTGCTCTCTCCCATGACCTTACATTCAGATCAGGGAACTGAAGTGGCCAATGTTTGTAAGAAGAACAGCTGCCCTTTCCCCATATTTGATATGGCAGGTCATAAGAAATTGTGCTAGGGCCATCCAGCTGCCTTGCAAGTTTTATACTGCTGCCAGCCAGCTTCCTCTCTAAAGTTGCAGGAGTAAGACCCAAAAGCCATGCACAGAGAGAGCCTGAAGCCAATGTAGTGATGTGTTTGAGACTAGAACCTGCAGTGGCTGATGTAGGCTTCCATGTGGAACCATGGCAACACTCTAGATTGAAAGTGTCACTACCATCTTGGGTGAGGGTTTCTCTCCAGATGATATATCTTTCACAGGGCAATGAAACACGTCACTCTGGCTGTTTGAGATCAAGAGAAAGGTTTCCTTTCCCTGAAAATGTAGCACAGATGCCCTCAGGCTCCACTTACAAGCCTGTTCAGAGAAGTGGATATTGCCATTGTGTTTGGAGGGACAACATACCCAGGGGCCAGAGAGGCAGTATGTGACCATAAAAAAGCCAGCTGGTTTGTCATTTTCCCCTGGTGTCAGCAATTCCAGCCTCGGGACCTGCTGGTCTGACTGCCACTCTCCTCCATGGTCTTAGAGAGGTACTTTCCCACGACAGGATGAGCTCCAGTCTTCTATGCCATTCTTTTAGGTTCCATACAACTTTCCTGAAAGAAAAATTACATATGAAAGAGCCCTAGGAAACAGATATCCCATGTGTGCAAAGGTTAGACTTACGAATCGTGTGATTTTTAAGTAAAGTACTACACAGCTCTGTGCCTTGGATTCTCCAAAGCTAAATGAAGATGCCATTACTGGCTATCTCTTTGAGCTATCTCTAAGAGCTAGGTGAATTGATTCATGTAACACACTTAGAATGGTCCTGGCAACATAAGAGCCATTTAACGAATGTTATCTTGTTCGCATCAATTTGATGATGGTGATGATGATAATGGTGGTAGTGATGATAGTGGTGGTGATGATGGTGATGATGATGATTGTGATGGTGACAGTGGTGGTGGCAGTAGTGGCAGCCCTGGTGGCAGTGGTAATCAGCAGGGACCTTACAAACAGCAGGGCTAGGAACTCAGGTCAGTTCTTGACAGGCAAGCCAACAGGTAAGCTGCTTTTTGATCACAGAACATGGCCCGAGGCTGTCACACCCACAGGATTCTGTAAACGGTGAAAAGGAGCTAGGAACACAGAATCAAATAATTCCTTTTAATGAGGCTTCCACAGATATTTGGTGAAAAGTATCCCCCAAACTGGGTCATTTTTCAGTCTTCTCTTTTTCTTTATCCCACCCCCATCTTTTCCTCCCCCTTGTAAGAATGGATTTGTTTTCTGCACCCTGCCTGGAACACCCTGACTCCTTCTTGTGGGTTCATGTATTATGCATGTGATACCAGCAGGAACCACCTCTGTGCAGAGCAGGGGCCAGGGAAAGGAGATTAGCCCCAACCTCTCCTCTAAGTGGTGGTTTTGTAATTCAAAGGGCAAAAAGTCAATAGTTCCATGGGTGCCACTCCAAAGGTGCCAAGGCCTGGGCATTAAAGAAATGATGGTTTCTGCTGGGAGCTAAGATCAATGGTGCCCTCTGGATGCTGGGACTTGCTGCTCATTGCTGTTTTCAAGGTCACAGAGATCAAAAGAAGATATGGATTAACCTTGCAGGGCCTGTGCTGAGGGTCCAGGCTACTTCATCCTGGAGTTCTGCAACTCCACTACTAAGCATAGACTCAAAAGGAAATCAGTGCCAAGGGACATTATTTATTCCTTTGTTTATTGCCATACTATGAACATGGCATCAGTGTACATGTCCATCAACAGAGCAAGTCATAAAGGAAATGTCCTATGCACAGTGGAATACTGTTTAGCCATAGAAAATAAATCCCTGTCTTTTGTCTTAGCTTAAATAGATGCTAAGAACTGCAAACTGAACCCAAATCCTCCACTAGAGCAGCCAGGGCCCTTAAACCTTTTAGCCATCTCTCCAGCTCTTCAGAGGGGTTAAGAATACATGGAAAATTTTTTGTGGACATTCACTGTGAACTCATTTCACAAATACTACTGTGATACACGCTGGGTCAGGCATACAGCTAAACATCATATATATCAAGGTGATCCAAGTAAATGAAGTCTTTGTCTCTATGACCTTTACATTCAGTAGTGAAGATTGAAAGTAAAGTCTTTGGTTTAGAATATGTCATGAACACTGTGCACAGAGTGTAATGAGGATGGATGCCAGCCGATTTGCTTTAGTGTGCATTACTGGAAGGCTGCTGTAGGAATTGATATCTAAACCTATGTTGCTAGAGTACATGGGAGTTTGCTGGGCAGGATTTCCTCATTTAGTCCTTATAACTACACCCTTTGGGGCCCATTATCCTCATTTTCCAGGTGAAGGAACCTGAAGGAACTGAGTCTCACACAGGTAGGGTAGCATGCTCCGGACAGTGGAGATGGCAATTAGATTGTAGCCCTGGAAAGCATCCGGGCAGTAGCCACAAAAACAAACAGTAAACAGAGCTACCTGACTGTGTCCTGCAGCTCTGTGATTCCAGTCCTAGGAATGCACAGCACACAGAGATTCTCAGCAGAAAGAGGCTCCAGGGAGGAGGTTGGTGCACTGCTACTGCTGGAGGAAGAGAAGTGGGACCAAGGTCATAGGGGAAGGGTTGAAGGTGAAGAAGTAACCTTTACAGCAAGAATACTTTGCGGCACGGAAAGACAGTGAAGCAGATCCCTGTCAGTACTGAAGAATCACAATATGGACAGATAAAGAGAAAAGCAGAGAACAGTATGCCTGTTTTTGAAGGATGCCCGTGTGTGTATTTATTGAGACACAGAAGTTCTCTGAATACCAAGACATTAGTTCCATTTTCCATTAGGCTATGGTTCAAGACAAGATAGAAAAATGATATTTTGTTATTGAAACGTTTGCTCTTTGAACTTTAAACCTTGGGGAAAAACATATGTATGGTACTTTTATGACTTTTTTGGTTAATTAAAAATAACTAAATTCTCCTCATGTCCACTAGTGATAGAGCTGTGTGTGGTCATGTGACATATCTGGTTCTTAGAGTTTCCTGTTTTGACATTAATCTGTGTAACTCACAGAAAATGGGACCCCCAGCCTGATAGTCTCTGAAATTAGACCTCTAGGTCTGTGGAAGGTATGGCTTTGAGCAGTCATGGTCATGGCAGTGATGGCTATTTGCAACCTGGGATGGGCCTGCTTGAATCGGAAGGTGACCGATTCTACTACAGGGCAGTCTCTCTTGCTGTCAGGTCTGTCCTTTTGCTACACAGCATACAAAGACTTAGCAAGTCAGGCATCTTAGAACACTTCCCCTTGAGCATCCAAGTTGCTAGGCTCTGCTTTGGTACAAAAGGATCCACTTGGATAACGAAAAGGAAACAACAACCAACAGATACTTGCAAGCTCTCACTGTGGTTCACACCTGGTAGACGCATCATCTCACGCTGCCTTTACCGCAGCCCTCTGCAGTGAGTACCGGGTCACCCCAACTTTGCAGATGAGTTTGCCGAGGCTCGATAACACCTAATCTGGACCTTCATCTTCCTGGTCTGTGGCCCATATCAGCATTGTCATCCCCGCGCTCATCCTTCTGAGTACTTTCCATATGGATATATTGAGTGTTTGTTCTGCTCTGGCTCAGCAGCAGCTAGGGGAGTGGATTCCACCAGTGTCCTTCCCAGTCAGCAGCAGATCATACGCCTAGAAAACTTACAGCAGATGATGACATACAAGTTGGTAGAAATAGAATCACCCTTACCATGTCTCTAGGCTTCACTCCCTCCCCCACTGAAGGTGTGATGCTGCTGATGGTCCCCGGAACCAGGCTTCAAGATCATTGAACAGAGAGGGAGGCAAATTAAGTCAGAATGGATTGCAGGCTGGCTCCTAAGAGTTGTCAGGTTGATCAGGGAGGGTGCTGTCGCAGGAAGCTCTGATTTCCTGAGTAGTCTTAACTTTCACACATCTATAATTTCAGGGCAGGAACCAGCTCACCAGTTAGGGTGAGTTATTTGTCTTTCAAAAACCAAATCAACAAAAGCACCACCGCAACAAGAACCCAGCTCTAAAATTCTCCTCCGCCAAGCCCATTGTCAGAGAGGGGAAAGGCATGACCAGTGCCTAGAGAAAGCCATTCATTGTCCTTGCTTCAGCCAGGATGTTAATTTCAGAGTCTGTGCCAGTTAGGAAATTGCAGAGCACACAATTAAACTGGCCTCGCCTCTGTCATCTGCCATCTTCATAAATTATTCACGTCACACCGTGTTTAATATGCTTCCCCTCTTTCAGGCCCTCTCCATAGCGGTTCTCCTCTTTCTTTCACAGCTGTGGAACAACTATTTTCATCTGGCAGTGGCTTTTATCACCCAGGACTCTCTGCAGCTGGAGCAGTTCACGCACACTAAGTACAACAAAATCCTGAATAAGTATGTTGCATTCTTGGATCTCCTGAGGGGGGCAGGGCGTCATGAAATGCACTGGAATGGGGTTTGAAGCCGGCATTTTTGCTTCTTCCAGGTACGGGGACATGAGACGGCTCATTGGCTTCTCCATCCGTGATATGTGGTATAAGCTTGGTGAGTAGGCATGCCTGTGCTGGAAAGATGCATCTGCCTGCTTCCAGTGCTTTCCAGAAGACCAACCCCCACCCTGTCTGTCCCAGAGAATCTGCTTGAGTGTGATGATGTTCCTGAAGACCTGTGGAGTCAAACAGGAATTTGTAGGAGGGAGGAGAAGGCAGGGCTGCTGTGGGAGTGGTCTGCATACATCACGGGAATGCTTGTTGCTGATTGGAGGTCACTGTTTTACATCCTGCTTCTTGTGTGACGTGGCCCTTGAATACATTTGGACCTCACAGGGTGGGTGAATGGATCCTCCCAGGAATGATTCCGGAAGCTGCCCGTGGTCACAGTGAATTGAAGGACTGGCTTGTGGTTCATGGTGAAGGGAGAGATGAGAGGGAGGAACCATTGCTGACATTCCGAGTAAGGCATGGACTAAAGAGATCCTACAGAAACTTTACAGCGCATCCTTTAGAACCACCCTCCTTTCTCTTACTGATCCGGAAACTCGAAGTGGAAGTTGCTTGCTTGAGCTCAGACAACCAGAAGTCTCAGAGTGTAGTTTTCATTCCATAAGTACAGGGGCCATTAATCTTGTTTATAGATCGAATTCTGCATGAAAGATAGATGGATAAGTCAGTGAAGAGTGAAGAAGTCCATCTCTGACATTTGGTTTTCTCTTTGACTCTTGCGTACAATTCAGTTGTTCTGTCCTGGGCTTATTGGTTTTCAGCAATAGAGGCATTGATAAGAGGATTTGTCTCTTGGCTTTAACCTCTATGACCATCCTGGACTTTGTTTCCCACTTCCCCAGAACTCTTCATGTGTTCTGGCCCCCATCAGATGCTCTGGATAACTTTTAGAGTAAGATCTATCCTCTGCTGGGGGGGGGGAGTATAGTACAGCAGGTAGAATACCAGTATGGTTTCTGTGGATGTTGGTGACATCAGACCCCAGCTAAGACCATACATTTAATGATAGGGAAGTCACGAGTTGGCTCATAGAGTCTAAAGCAGATCAAAGGACCTAGGCCCAGGACAGACTTTGCAGGTCTGCTTGGGGCCTTGCCAAGTCATGTACAAGCTAGCATCAAGCAAGAGAATTTAACAGCCCTTGGCCTAAGTAAAGGAATTAACACTGTCTCACAAAGTTCCTAATAAAAGTCTTAAGAGAAAGACTGCAGTGAATGTAGCTGTGGAGGTCTGCACACATATGTCAAAATTTTTATTCCTATTCTTATTCTGGTCCAAGAAGATGGAACCTAATTGGGCTGTGCTGGCCCCTTTGTCACCAAATCTCAGTCCAGTATACACCATAAGATTCAAAGAATGGGGTCCAGGCAGTAATCTGAAAGAGTGAAGTAGGGAGAGCCCTGTAACCCATAGAGATTCTACAGGACAGGTACTGCCAACATTTGGAGTAGGATAACCTTTGACTGAAGGGGTCATCCTCGGGTACTGGGTCTGAGCTCTATCCTCTAAGTTGCTAGTGGCACTGTCCCCAGCTGTGGCTATCAAAACCTCTTCAGATATTATGATGTTCCCTTAGGGGATATTTTCTTATCATGTCCTATGTCTGGCAACTTTGGATAAGGACAGGGCTATCAGAAATACTTTGTCTCACTTCTCATTTGTGTTAGGTGCTTTTTGTAACTAGGACCAGAATAGCCAAGACCATTCCTTAATTTGCCTTGTGGTTTCAGAGGCATCAGCCCACCCCCCTTGGCTCTGTGAATTCAGAGCTTGTGGTGAACCTCACAGCAGTTCAAGGGTGTGCAACAGAGGCTCCTTAGATCATGGTGGAAAGGAAATGAGTTGGGGGTGGCAAAACACAGTTCCATCCCTACCCTACAATGACACACAGCCACAGACCTACTTCTTGCCACCAGGCCCTGCCTCTTAAAGTTTAATTCTCCTCCAGAAAGTACTTGACATTAGCTAGAAGCCAAGCCTTTAATACTGGAGGCCGTGTGCAACATTGTGTGTTCCAAACCTAACGCCTTCACTTTGCAATAGAAAAAAAAAGAAAGAAAACAGAAGGCAATGTAAGGGCAGACACGTGTGAGGGGAAGCAAGAGCCCGGAGCAAAGTATTGCTAACCGGCTTCAGCAGAAAGCAGCCACCTGTGGCTGCAGTTCTCCAGCCCCTTGCTATCTGGCTAGAATGCAAGCTGATCACTACCACATCTTCTGATGTTTTCAAAAGAAGCCAGAAACCTGGTTCTTTCAAGGCATTTCCCAGTATGTGAATATCAATGATGACTAATTGAATGTTTTCAAAATATTGCACGCTCCCAGCGAGAGAATGGCTTCCCGCTTTGCATACTGTATTTCTACCAACAGAGACTAGCTGAAGCTGCCCTGGGCCTCTGCTCCCAGCTCCCCACCCCAGCCTCTGTCAGAATCACAGAACAAGTAGCTCTGCTTTGTTGGTTGCAAGAGGCTCCACACAGCCTGCTTCTCCTCTGAACATCCTTCACTGCACCGTTTTCCACCCAGAAGATTTTATTTAGATATAGATTATGTTTTGGCAGGGAGTCTTGTACTTCCAATTATGCTGATGAATGAAAAGCTGTTACCAAATATTCCACCTGCTTAGAATCACAGAACACAAGAGCTTGAGGGGCCCTTTAGAGATCATATTGTCCAGCATTTTTCAAACATTTATTTTTAGCTAAGGGCCAATAAAAAGAAGACTCCATGCTCGATAAGTAAATGGGATAGGAAGCAGAAATATTGTAATTAAAGTGAGCAGGGGATGCAAGCCCTGTTATAAATGGCTTTCTGACTCCCAGTGCAAACCCCTGAGGACAGCTGGGCAAGGGGTTTATCTGATCTGACCCTTGATTTTACCAGTGAGAAAGCTGAGGCTCAGAGAGGAGAAAGGGCTCATATATAACCACTTAGTGGAGTGGAGGTAGGAACCAAACAAACATGCTGGCAGGAGGGCTTGCTCAGACACATCACAGATTTCTTTGCTACTCAAAATGCCTGAAGAATGAATTAGCACAATTAAAAGGCCTATCTGGAGGTCGCAGGGAAAGCCATGGATTGCGACTGCTCTCAGTGATGGTATTTGCTGGGGGTGGCAAGGAGTTTCTGAAGAGCAATTGTGAGAACAGAGAGGCCCAGGACACTATGTGTGGAAAGGGACTAGAGGTGGCCTCTGGCATTGTCATCTAAACACTGTATTCCCACACCACCCTGCTAAAGATTTGATCGTGGAGAGCAGCAGTGCGCTGGTCTTCCCTAAATGGCCCCTTGTTCAGACAAATGATGGCTACTGCAGGAAACAGAAATCAAAGGAAACTGTGCCCAAAGAGCCACCCTTCATCTCTTGGCCAGACTTCTGAGGAAGAAGAAAGCACATCATTCTGAAGGGGTCTTCCTGATGTGTGTGGGTAGGTGTGTGAGCACACCCCCCCACACACACCCCAGGCTTCCATTCACTGGTGGCACGGCTACCTTCTTCTTCCTTGTCTCTTTCAGGAATAAGAACAGAAATCTGAGGCAGGGAGGATGAGTGGCTGCCTCGTTGACATCTTCCCCTGTTGCTCCCTGGGATTCTGGGGTTAGCGCACTAATGAGATTAGCTTGGTAATCCTCACTAGGGCCAAGCTCTGAGTTCATTAGGGACCGATGTGGTGAGGCCACTACACAGCTAATGAGGGGCTTGAAAGGACAGCTCATTGAATAGCTGAGATCTCAGTAGTAGCTTTTGCTGAGGGATCATGCAGTAGCTCTTCTTTTCCTAGCTGACTGGATCATGATACTGGTTTTGTTTCTGTTTTTAGGATTGACATTTGTTCAGCTAACAATGTCTTGGAGTAGATGGTGGTTGTGTGACCCGGATCTGTCCCACAAAGAAAAAAAAACCCCAGCAGAAACATGTTTGTGTGTATTTGGCAAAGTATTTCTTCAAAGAGAGAAATGGGGGTGGAGGAAAGAGGAGAGGGGACTCAAAGAGTACAGCACATCATTATTTTGCTCTTCTTTCTTTCTGGAGAATGACATGATGGGTGGAGAGGCTGCAGTTGTGTTGGTGCCTTGAGGACACAGTCCCTTGCTGAGGATGGAGATGACACTCTGTTCTTTCTGTCTTCTCAGATTCTCAGCTCTGAACTGACTGTCTTCTGAGATATTGTTAAGGAAGAAAATGAAAGCTTTGGGGTTAGCCTTGGTAGCCAGATTTTCATGACACCTCTAAATGAATAAATCAGCTCATTTGGCTCTCTGATCTCATAGGTCATGTAGCTCTGGCAGGTCAGCTAAAGCAGAAGGACACGCCCAGGTTCAGCAACCAACAGTTCCTTGAGCTGTAGTTAGAAGAATTTGTCTTTGTACCCCAAGCCTAATGTTCTAATGAATAATTTTTCCAAAGAGTTTACATTTTCAAATGACATGAAATAGCCAACTGTTTTCCAGAGAATACTGATAATGAGTAAATCATAGTGCATGTTAGTATTTGAAATTGTGCTTTAATGTCAGCAGCAATCAAGAGACTCAACATCAATATCTTCTTCTTATTAGGAAAGTCTGTAGCAACCATGTGATTACAGAGAACTAATTGCAAGGCTCATCTCAGACTTGAAGGTTATTTACCAGTCATTCTTCTGGGAAGTGTATAGGCATGTGTGTGTTCATGCTTGCATGTATGTTGATCTGGGAAAGGAGGCATGTGATGAGAGTTTTTGGTGAGGAAGACTACTTATTGTTAGGAGCCCAGCCATTTAAGGGTTTGTGCCTTTTGTGTTTTAGGGTCCTGGACCAATGCCAATGGTATAGATTTCTAACACTGGATTTCTGCTGGGCATGGGGTAATGCCCATTTTGCTAAAATGACTTTGCATTTAACCTTCCAACTTTCCCTTGGTTTAATGTCAGGCTGATGTATTAACCATCATCATGGGAAAAAAAGACAGGGAATTCTTGACCACATGTGTGGGACGACCACTCCTGACGAGCCTGGGAGAACAACTGAGCTGTTTCTTTTTATACACCTCCTTCATAACCAAGTGGACTGATAGCAGGAAGGTTGAGGGGAAATAAGGCATGACTCATACCCTATAAGCAAGAACCTACTGTTTAGGTGGAGGCATTTAGAATATTGGTGTTTAAGGTGAAACAACAGAGTTATAGAGACCATGGCAGAAATGTCTCCTAAAGCAGGACAGAGAGTGAGTGGCCCACCTCAGGGCTGAAGTAAAGATGCCATAAGGCAAGAGTTCCAGGAAAGCAGCCAAAGCAAACACGCTGCTTGGAGTAGGATAGCAGGCTGCCCAGAAGAAATATGGAGTGGGGTTAGAGAAAACATCCATCCATACATCTATACACTTAATAGCAAACACTGAGCACTGTGATGGACTATGGTACTTTAAATGGCAAAGGATGCAAGTATTATGATCAAAGTAAGGACTCTAGTGGTAAGGGTATCTTGAGTTATCCAGATGGGTTTATACAATTACAAGGTCCTTGTGTATGAAGAGAGAGGCAGAAAAATAAAAACCAGAGAAGTCTGAGGAAGGCCCGATAAGGGTTAAGGTGAGGGGTCATAAACCAAGGGATAGAAGGAGACTCTAAACCTGACAGGGGAAGGAAATATACTCTCCCTTGGACTTCTGACCTTGGCCATGTGTGTTCTTCCTTGGTGTTTTAGTACAGTAAAACCCATTTTAGACTTCTAATCTCCAGGAGTACAAGGAAATGTGTCTTAAGTCATCAGTTGGTTATGACTTACCACATAAATGACAGGAATCCAGTACAAGCACTTCCTAAAAGGCATGTGACTGAGGTTAAAACTGAAAACAGACAAACAACACAGGCCTGGCCTCATTGACTCGACTGTACCACTGAGAAGTCGAATATTGGTTGCAATTCTTTGATTCATGTCTGTAAAGATGAAATAGCTGAAGACAATTTCTATGAAATACATTTTGCTTTAGCAGTAGTGTTGAAGTTGAATATCCTAAACTTAATCTCATAAACCAGGAGTGGTCTCTGTTTTATTTAACTTCATATTTCAAAGTTGTGTGACTTTTAAGAGACGATCAGCATAAAACATTTTCAAGGCTTTAAAACATTTTATTCTTGGGTAGATTTTTGTATGCTCAGACTACATTTACCCCTGGATAGTCATACCTCAAGCATTCAAAAGAAAAATGGCTCACAGCATCTACAATGAGCCTTAGGATCCTAAAGAATGCCTAGGAGTTTATTCTCATGAGCACATGTGGGACTGGACTCAGAGCGGAGAGTGAGGCTGAAGCCATTGTGAAAGTCCAAGGGAGAAGAGGCAGGATATACTGGAGAAGCCGAGGACAGGCTGTGGAGGGAGGGAAGGCAGGTGCAAGGCATGGATAGGGCACGAAGGGGCCTCCAGCCAATGGCCTGCAGAGTGCAATGCCTTGTACCCGTCTGTGGAGGTGGGCCAGGCATCATTCAATGGGCCTGAGAGCAGTGTGGAGGATCATGAGTGTCAGAGCAGTAAAAGAAAATCCATCTGGATCCTGTCCCTCGTTAATTCTTATAATAGGAGTGAATTAAAGTATAAAACAAAAAGCCGAGGAGTCTGTAAGTTTCCATGAAAAGGCCCAGTCGTTTTTCACGTGGAATGTTATTATTATTATTATTATTATTATTTTTAGTTCTCCTCTTTCTAGAACCTAATACAGCACTGAGCCCAAAGGACCACCCCCACCCCTACCCACTGTGCCACCATCTTTAATTAGCATCAAGGCTGCTGAGTTCCCTCAGGTCCCAGACATCGAAAAGCCCTATGTTTCTGTGTTTCTATTCACCTGTTCAAACGTCTTCCATGTACCATGTGTTTCTAGAGGTCCAGGGAGGTTGAATAATAGGCACAAAGCCATGAAGGAAAAGGAATGAGAGCTGACCATGGGAGTCAGCCTCAGAGACTCCATAGGCCTGAGGGAAGCAGGGCCAGGCACCTCCCAGGGTTGCCGGGATGGTTTTCCAAGCTGAAGCTGAAAGACTAGCCAGCTATTCTCACTCTTCTCCCTGAGAACTCAGTGATGTTTTCTTGATTTGGAAGTCCCCAGGAGGTCTACCAGACTCTGAAATCCAAGATGTCATAACTTGCCCTTGTTGTTGTACACGTCAGGTCTGTGGCAACATGTAGTGAGCCACATAGTCTGCCCCTTCTGTCCTGTGTAGTAGCCTCACGGGATCAGCAACCTGTCCAGCTCCCTTCTAAAATTCCCAACGATTTCCTATCTTCCTTTCCGTGCCCATCCTCCTAGTGACCTCAGATCCTCTGTGTTCAGTTGTCAGTCTTCCCTGAAGGAATGACAGGCAAGTGCCATTGAGTTGCTGAGCAACTCAGGTGGGAACATTCAGAGCCCCTTTACATCCACACAAGTAGACTTTCCCTGAACTCCCATTGAACTCCCGGAACTGGATCCTCCTAGCACCCAGCCCTGCCACACCTGGAGTTAACCTGCTGGCTCCCTGGCATTGTCAATGCCATTTCTAATTGCTATCTCTTCCCAGTAGTATCATCCAGCATCTATTATATAAAAAAGCTCTCAAACCAATCCTTCTCTTTCCTCCCCCCATACAGCAGCAGGTGTGTTTCTTGAACCAGAATTCTTTTCTTCCAAATGAGTTTCTATTCAATTAGTTACAAATGTGTTCTCTCTGTGAGCTTGTGTGCCTATGTACATAAAGATATACAAATCCGTGCACTCCTTTGGCTATTTAGACAAGAATTCCAATGTGCTGATTTTATTTTTTTGTATAAAGGAATAATATTTCTTTGGGGAACAAAGCTAAGTGCCTTTGCAATCACAGTGTATTTAAAGATCAGCATCTCTCTTCTCTTCTTTTCCCATTCTCCCAAATACCTCAACAGACTACAGAGAAAACAGGTCAAAAATATCAAAATATATTCCTAGTCTACAGTGTCTCCATCCTTCATTTGAAAGCGTTTTAAAGATATCCCTATCGTCCCGGCACCCTCTGATATTCTACCGGCCTTTGTTGCATAAGCAACCATTCCCACCCGCCGTTGCGTATCTGACAGCTCCAATTTACCCTCTGCCTAATATTGCACTTGACTTTGATTTTTTAAAACCCTCCTGTTGTTTGAAAAAGATCTTGAAGGACAAAGTCAGAAACCTGTGTTAGCAACTACTACAAACCAGGAGGAAGAAGTAGAGTATTTTCCTTTTGTCTGTTTGGGCCAAAGTAAGGAATTGAGGTTCGAGTTTAATCCAAATGCCTTCAGTGATAGAGCCGATTGCCCAGAAAAGCATTTCTGTGCCGTTCAACTCTGCCTGACTTCCTCATTTACTTCCCATAACTGCAGGTTTCTTCAGACGATGCCTTTTTTCCCCTGGATTTGGGGGAAATCCTCCAACGTGACAGTTAAGGCTGAATGAGAATTGATTTTCAATGACCTTTCCTCTCAGCTCCTTTTCCCACTTTAATCGAAAGAAGCCATGCCAGGCTGCACACGGTGCTGCCTGAGTTTCTATATCCTCAGGAGCCCTTTGCCCCATGTCCTTCCTTACAGTGGAGGAAACCAGGCAGGCTCCTGTGCTATAGAGTGCAAGGGGAAAAAGGGGCCACTACCGATGGCATAGGCATGGTGTCAGCTTCAAGGGTACCCCTGCTGGGATTTGTCTACCATCACTCCATGGGGACTCTGCAGTTCCTAGGTGCTAATCTTCCTTCTTCACCTCTGGGATGGCATCACGTTCTGGGGCACTTACTGAACTCTGCTCAACAGGCTGCTTTCTGTGGTTCATTCTGAGAAAGCAGCATGGTGACAACAGTTAATGCTCTGTGACATATGTCATGTGCCATGCATTGACCTGACAGCTCACTGAATAATGGCTTTTTTGTAAGGGGGAGAATATGAATATAAGTGTGCGTACATGGTATGGCATATGTGTGGAGGCCCAAGGACTACTTTAGGTGTTGGTCCCTGCCCTCCACCATGTACCTCCCCCTACCTTCCCCTACCACAGAGAGGGTAAGGCCTCCCCTGGGAAGTCAATAAAGTTTGTCCCATCATCTTGTTCAGGCAGGTCCAAGCCCCGCCCCGCCCCCCCACCGTGCCTAGCCTGAGCAAGGTATCTCTCCACAGAGAATGAGCTCCACAAAGTCAGTTCATGCTTTAATTAGGGTTAGATCCTGGTCCCACTGCCAGTGGCCGCACATACTACTCAAGCCCCACCATTGTCACCTGCATTCAATGGGCCTAGTTTAGTCCTATGCAGGCTCCCCAATTGTCAGTCCAGAGTCGTGAGTTCCCACTTAGAAACTTATGGGGATACATGTCTGACTTTTACAGGGCTTCTGGGGATTCAAACTCAGGTCCTCATGCTTGGGCAGTAAGCCCTTTTACCCACTGAGCCATCTCTCTACTCCATGACTCATTTATTCTTAAAAATGACCTTATGATATGAGTACTATTGTTAAGCTGTAGGTAAGGACATTGAGTCCGCAAGAGGTGAGACACACTTGCTCAGCATCACACACATTGAATTGATACAATTCCATTTACAACTTGGGGCAGTCAGGCTCGGGAACTGGTGCTCTTAGGCGTTTCGTTTGTCATGGGGTGCTGAATCTGCCTGGTCCTGTGCCAAGTGCACACAGACATGATCTCACATGTCTTCTCAAGAGCTGAATTTGCTCAGCCTTTTGGGAGACACATGTCCATGTCAAATAGCTAGTGGCTGAAAGAGCCAGGCAAAGCGTTTTCCTCAGTGAATAGATGCTGCCTGGGTTTCGAATCTGTTCTCCATTTAGTGATGGAGGAGGGTCATCTGTCTATGTGTTATTTTCATTGGTTAATAAAGA
>LOJH01029946.1:425-17262 GCA_001685095.1 Ellobius talpinus
ATATTATGAAATTCAGAGAGCTCAGGCCAGACTGGGTGTAGCATAGTGGCATATATATGCCTTTAGCCCCAGCACCAGGGAGCATGCATAGATAGGCAAATCTGTTTAAATTCGAGGAGTACCTGGGAATCTCTTTGCGTTCAAGGCTAACTTGGTCTAAATAGTGAAGTTCCAGCCCAGAGCTACATAGATTCTATCTCAAACAAACAAATAAATTTAGAGAACTCCAAAATTTGAAATATTTGGTCTTAAGCATTTTGATCAAAAGATACCTGTACAAGAAAAGGGAAAATTAGGAGAAGATAAGGTAAAAGGTTATATTTATATTCACAGTCTTTTAGATCTTTGCCACTGATATAAGAGAAATAGCAGTAGGTGAATGATGCAACTTTTTTTTTAAACTAAGCAACAACAACCTGTGTTTTCTCACTGTGTTTTTCTTAACTAGACCAACACACAGAGTATAACTGTACGAGGCATCAGATTCATTCCAGGTCCTCCTGGACATAAGGATCTTTGTTTTACTTGGCGAGAGTTTTCTGACTTTATTCGTGTGCACCTCATTTCTGGACCTCCAACCAAGCTGCATCTTATCGACTGGCCAGAGCTAAAAGAGGTATGCAGCTTCATGTGTCTTCATGGAATAGGTAATAGCGCAGGCTCTTTGCTTTCAGAGCCTTAGTGGACTAGAAGAGATAGATGTTGTTTTCAAAGAAATAATAACTGTAGCTAATAATAGCAAAACAAGTATCAGTTAACTGATTTTTGCTAAATTTGTTTCTTTGTCTTATATAGTAATATAAAATTTTTATTGCAGATTTTTTCTTCCTTTGATGATTAGTCTGTTTGTGTGTGAGGTTGTTTGTGTGTCTAGATGAATGTGCACTGGTATGCACATGTGCCAGAGTGTACACACGGGACAGAAGAGGTCAGCATGGTTGTCTTCCTCTGTCAGTCTGCCTCCTCCTTTTAGGGTATGGTATCTACCTAAACCTGGAACTTGTCTTGGCTAAGCTGGAAGCCAGCAAGCCCCAGAACCATCCTGGCTCTGCCTCATAGCTGAAGTTACAGGCGTGTGTTAAACCCCCATGTGGTTGCTGGGAAATTAACTCAGGACCTTTGGAAGAGCAACCAGTGTTCTTAACTGCTCAGCCATATCTCCAGTCCCTAGCAATATTCTTAATAGTTAGCCATCTCTTCAACCGTGTTGAAGTTTTTGTAAAGCATATTTGAAAAGTCAGATCATTGGACCAATACAAATGAACTTTTATGAAAATACTTAAGTCTTAAATACTCATTTTGCAAACATCTAGCAAATCTTACCGCTGTTCATTTCATTTACTGATAATTTCAGAATCCTGTGAATTTGGACTGTTGCATGGTGGCACATAGCTCCAATCTCAGCACTCAGAGTTAGAAGCAGGGTGATTTCTGTGAATTCAAGGCCAGCCTGAATCTGGTTTTAAAAATTTAATCACTTTTTTTAAAGATTTATTTATTTATTATGTATACAGTGTTCTGCTGCATGTATGCTCGCAGGCGAGAAGAGGGCACCAGATGTTACTACAAGTGGTTGTGAGCCACCCTGTGGTTGCTGGGAATTGTACTCAGGACCTCTGGAAGAGCAGGCAGTGCTCTTAATTGCTGAGCCATCTCTCCAGCCCCAAATTTTGAACATTTTGTTGATCAATAAAAATTGTACATACTTAAAATGTTTAATGTGAAATGACAAAATGGATTTAATGATAGTATATGTATTAGCTTATGTACTGTTTTATGGTGATGACATTTTTTAAATGCAGTGGGGTTTTTTGAGAATTTTCTTTACAGAACATTGTGTTTTAATCATTTATGCTCACTCCCTTTAACTGAGTAGTTTTCAACCTGTGGGTCGCACCCCCTTGAGAATTGAATGACCCTTTCACACGGTTGCCTAAGAGACCAGAAAACATAGATAAAATTTATATTACAATTCATAAGTAGCAAAATTACAGTTATGTAAGAATTTTATGGTTGGGGGTCACCACAACATGAGGAATTGTATTAAAGGGTTGCAACATTAGGAAGTTTGAAAGCCATTGATTTAACTCTTTGCAGATCAATACGCACCTCCAACTTAATATCCCTTTTTAAGAACTAGCCTACCACAAGCTCATTTTATGCTTCCCCTATACTCGTTCGTGTATTTGAATCACCCCTGGAGTGTGGTTGACCTAACAGGGGCCTCATCCTTAAAGAAAACTTACTTTACCTCTCCCAGAAGCTGTCTGCTGTCAGTAGTTCCTCCATCAGTAATGGAGGTGCATGAGCCCCTCTCCTCCACACTGGAATATTTACTGGTTTTGTCTTCCACAGCTTTCATGCTGGCATCCACAGCTGCTTGAGTTCATAAGAGTAACAGTCCTGTCAAGTTCAGAAGATACTGTTTCACCTAGGTCCTTCCCTGGCTCTGGCTTTTAGTCTTTATGCCCTCTTATCCATAGTGGTTCCTCAGCCTTGATGGGGAGGGAGTATGGAATAGAGATGCCACAATTATGGCTGAGCACTCCACAGATACTTTGTCTCTGTACTTAAACCATTTGTAATTTTCTGCAGTAAAATACCATCCACAAAGAAATTTCTCTGAGTCTGAAAGCTGCACTAATAAATGAGTTTGAAGATAGGAATGTAGAAGCCAGTTTGATACTATGTCCATTTAGCAGAATAAGAATAGTAGTCTCACCCTTGTGGCCTATGAGTTCACCAGCCATGGATTTCTTTTTTATAGCTACTTAAGTTTAGTTTTATAAAAGAACAAAACAATTTTAAAAAAAGAGCCATGTAAAAATACTGCAATAATTTCAGGGTTTTAATTAATGAGAATAGTAATGTTATAAATAACAAGAACAAGCATATGATTTAAACAGACTTGAGCCAGTGAATTGGATGGCAAACATTAAGAATCTCCCAAACCCATCCCAATAAGCAGTCTAGACTCTAGTAGAGTAGAGATGTTGGCTTTGAGAGAACAAAGACACAACATTCTCTAGAACTCAGATTCTTGTCCATCAGTACCTTCCAGTCTCCCTATCTTTTTTACCTCCCCCTTTCCCATAATGCTTTTCTGTGTAAGTTTGTAGTTTGGCATAGATTTCTTTTTTATTATTGGGAAGTTGTGTTTAATGTTTAGACATTTCTACAGAATGCCTGTAATCAGCACTTGAGAGGATCCTGAGTTCAAATCTAGACTGAACTGTTTTGAGGCCCTGTCTGTAGGCCGACTTCCTCTGTTCTGCCAGCTGGCTTCCCAAATAAACACACAGAGACTTAATTATAAATGCTCTACTGATAGCTTAGGCTTGTTACTAACTAGCTCTCACATTTTAAATTAACCCATTTCTATTCCTTTACTTGCTGTCACATGGCTCTTGTCACCTTTTTATACACATCCTGCTTCTTTTGCATGGCTGGTAACTCTTGAGACTTTGCCCTTCTTTTTCCCAGCATCCTTAGTCTCACTCTCCTGCCCATTCTCTTCCTCCCCAGCTATAGGCCAGTCAGCTCTTTAGTAACCAGTGAGAGTAATATATACTTAGAGTGTAGAAAGAAAAGAAAGAAGAAACAGAATAAGGGGCTAAAGAGATGGTTCAATGGTGACAAACACTGTGTGCAGGTATATGCATATGAATTTAAGTAATCTTGGAGGCTAGAGATAGATCCCCTGGAGCTGGAGTTATAGGATTACACAGGAGCTAAGAGCCAAACTTGGATCTTCTGAAAGAGCAGCAAGCCCCCCAGCTCCAACACAAAAGTATCTATACTCTCAACTTTTCTGTAGTTTGTTTGTTTTTATTTTGGAGGGGTTTATTTATGTATTTATTTTGTAATATTTATTTGGGAGGGGGATTACAAGCATGTACACACCAAGTGTGTTGGAGATCAGACAGCCGTAGTTCTTGGTCAAGTTTCCCCATGAGAAATGGACCTTAAATCTGTAGAAACCAGTTAGTGAATCCCGTAGCATTCATTTGACTGTTACACCAACAGGTCCATTTTTTCAGGCCAGTCATTCTTGTATTTGTAGCATTCACAGCTGGGCAAGACTTTGCTCCCACAGCAGCCTGCAGAGCACTTTTCTGATCCTAGGCTGCAGGGCAGAAGCTTCCATGTTAATACCAACTTGATTTCTCTACGTCCGGTGGTCAGAGTGTTTGGTACCTTCAGAAATAAGGTCTTACTTCAAGTTCTGTTGGACTACAAGAATCAGTGGAAGTAACCTGTATTTTTCTGAGGGTCTCCTGAACACTCCTGACTTAACAGCTTGAGAGGAGGCGATGAAGACATTTTAAAATTGACTTCCTTAACTATGTGTGGTAGCATTTCCCCACTATCCCAGGACTTGGGAGTTAAAAAGCATAGGATCACTAGTCTAAGCCATCCTCTACTACATAGCCAGGGTCTATATTTTAAAAAAGGAAAATGGCTGACTATGGTAGTGTGAAATGCTATTAATCCCAGCACTTGGGTGTTGGAGAAGGCCAGTTGTTGGCTCCTGGCTACCCGGCTAGCTTAGACCCGAATACAGAAACCATATGAATTAAATCACTGCTTGGCCCATTAGCTCTAGCTTCTTATTGGCTAACTCTTATATTAATTTAACCCATTTCTATTAATCTGTATATCATCACGTGCCTGTGGCTTACAGGGTAAAGTTCCCACCATCTGTCTCCAGGGGCTCCATGGCTTCTCTCTAACTCTGCCTTCCTCCTCCTATGCTATAGGCCAAGCCAGTTNGCTAACTCTTATATTAATTTAACCCATTTCTATTAATCTGTATATCATCACGTGCCTGTGGCTTACAGGGTAAAGTTCCCACCATCTGTCTCCAGGGGCTCCATGGCTTCTCTCTAACTCTGCCTTCCTCCTCCTATGCTATAGGCCAAGCCAGTTTCTTTATTCATTAACCAATAAAAGCAACACATAGAAGAACCTCCCACACCACTTGCATGCCTACATTACAATTCCAGGACAACCAAAGTTGTTTAGCTAGAACTGTCTCTCAGCAACAAAAAGAACGACAAACCACTGTACTCTTACCAGTTTTCAAGAATAGATCACATTATTAGCTGTAGAGCCATGCCTTACAACAATATACTTACTTAGTCCTCCTTTCTAAAGTTTTACATCCTTTGTCCTGCAGTTCACAGCAATCTTCTGTCCCCACTCCTGAGTACGAGGGCTGTAGACATGAACCACCATGCCCAACTATAACTTTCACTTTTCGGTGAAGGACAATGAATTTATGCAACCCAGTAGTGATCCCGAGGAAGAACTAAGTCAGCTAAGAAGAGCTCATACCTGTGCTCATGCCTGATTCATGAGAAAACAGAAATTGGTTATGATAACTTGTTCTCAAAAATAGGTTGTTCCTTTTTTCTTCATTATATAATAATGTGTTGAATAAGGGCTTCATAGATAAGATAGTGCATTTATTTTTATTTGGGAACATATTATATAAACTTCAAACATTTTGTACCTCTTGATGCTAATGAAGAATTTAATGATGTATTCTGGAATAAATAGTGTACTTTTGAGGAAAGAAGTTCATACTATTGGGTAGAATGTAAAGAGTAGTGACAGCTTATTAAAAAATATTGTAAGTTTATTTGTAGATACTATAAATTATCAACAGAAACTTTGAAATAAAATATGAAACTGAATTACTTATCAATATATTTTAAGTAAATGAGGCTGGAAATGTAATCATTTAATGTCTGATCATTCTAGCAGTTCCTGACTCAATTGTTGCTCTCTTTCATGGGTGCTAAGCAGAAAGGGAAAGTGAAAGATCAGCTAGTGTGGTCATTAGGAAAAATTGTATTACTGTATTATCTTAGTCAGTGGTCTGCTTCTATGGTCGGCCACTCTCATAAAGAAAAGCGTTTAACTGAGGGAGCATGGTGGCATGTCGGCAGACATGATGCTGGAGAAGTGGTTGGACGTTCTACACTTGGGTCCGCAGGCAACAGAAAGAGAGAAAGACTCTGGACTTGGAACGGGCTTTTGGAAACCTCAAAGCCTACCACAGTGATAGCACTTCCTTATCCTTAACAAGGCTATACCTCTTAACCTTTCGAATAGTGTCACTCTCTGGTGACCAAGTATTCAACTTTGTGTGCCTATGGCTGGAAGGTATTCTCCTTCAAATCACCATATATATGCATGTATTATTCAATTTTATAAATGAGAAAACTGAAACATTAACTTGCTAAAACATAAAAGTGACAGAATGTTCAGAGACATTTGATGTTGGAATTTGTCATTTTCCACTATTCTGAAAAACTACTATAGCATCAATTAAAGTCTTAATTAGTGAGAAGCACCCTTTAGAAGCAGTTAGGGTGGGGCTGAACTGATGAGCCCCATCTGCACTCATGTTTAGGAATCAGAGTGGGCTGGGACTAGCGGGTACACTTGTATCCACATTTAGGAAGGCTTGCCTGCACCCACGTTTAGGATGCGGGTTAGACTACGTAGTGAGACTCACACCAACAGTAGAGTGAACAGTCTATAAAACTATCAGTGATTTATAAATCTAAGCTGTTGATCATCTTTGGTGATAGTCATCTGTAGCCTTGTAAACCAAGCATTGTATATAACCACTGTAGAGATTCTTATTTGTTTGGATAACTTACATTTTCTTCCATTTTTGGCAGCCTGCAACCTAGTTTGATTAATTAGTTAACTTAGATTAGACAGGAGGGTAGAGGAAGTAAAAGATACATGGACAGGAGTGAGATTATCAGTCAGCTTCCATGTTTTTACTCTTTTATTTCTCTCCCACTTAAGTTTTAAAATCTTAACATGAAGCCTGGCAGTGGTGGCACATGCCTTTAATCCCAGCACTTGGGAGGCAGAGGCAGGTGGATCTCTGTGAGTTCGAGGCCATACTGGTCTATAAGAGCTAGTTCCAGGACAGGCTCCAAAGCTAGAGAAACCCTGTCCCGAAAAACCAACCAACAAATAAATAAGTAAATAAAATCTTACATGAGATTGATGCTTTATGTGGTATTTTGCTTAACAATGTGTCCTTTGAATATATCCATTAATACATCACTACATGGAAATCTGGAGTTGCACAAGCTTTTCATACTTGCTAGAGAGAAAACAAGAAGCATTTGTACTTATGGAATATATTGTTAGTACCATCTTTAATAGGGGCTAAATGCCATTATGCAAAACCTTGAAAATTGATGGAAGTTTTTAAACTACAGATTGGTGTTACAAACAAATAATGTCAAATGCTGTTTATCTTGTTAACAGATTATTAATCTTTCCTATGAAATGGTCATTTATGATACTTAAATTGGCTTTCCAGGTTTATTTTCGATGATGAAAGAAGCAATTTATAAATATAACATTACTATAAAAGTAATCATATTGACACATACTTGTTTGTGTTTACTAAAATGTTTGTATCTGTTTCAGTCCATGCCAGTCATCAATGGAAGACAGTTACCTAACCCTCTTGTTGTTCAACTTTGTGACCAGTGGGATAATCCTGCATTGGTCTCAAATGTTAAAATAAGTCTCATAAAAACTAGCAATTTGAAGGTAAGTTTCAAGCTTCCTTAGATATCTTTCACTGAAAAGTCTGTATTTCAGGGCTTGAGCGTTGGCTCAGGAGTTAATAGCAGTTGCTGCTCTCGCACTGGACACAGGTTCAGTTCCTAGCATCTATAACTCCGGTCACAGAAGATCTGGTGCCCTCTTCTGGCCTCTACAGGCATGAAAGTGGAACATAGACATGCATGCAGACAAAAACACCCATACACATAAAATAAAAATCAATTAAGACAGTGTAACTCAGCAGGAAAGTGATTTCTAGAGTGCACAAAAATCTGTTTGATCTCTAGCCCCTCCTCCCCCCTGCACTCCTCAAAGATCAGCATTTTATCCTCATGAGAGTATCAAGTGTCACATTTCCTTCTCTTTTAAAAAATGCCGTGTTCTGTCATCTTTATTAGTGTCTAATATAAATCAGAGTCTTTATATTTGATAAAGTGAGGTTTATAGTTTATAACCAAAATAGTGAGGTGCCATCATTGCACTGTTAGGATGGTTTCTCTCATCTTACAAAGAGATGCCTGGTCCTGGGCAGAGCTGCTCGACATAGGCTGGATTGGTGTCTGGGGTGATGGTCCTCTGCTCTTCACTCTTCACTGGAGCAATTACGAGCATAGCACATAGTCCAGGTATTAACTGTTATGTACACTGGGAGAGCCAACTGTTGAGAATTGAGTAGAAACTTCAGGCATCTTGTGCAAGTTGGAGGCCCTTCTTACTCAAGGTTAAAGAAGAGACGCTTTCGGTTCTTATACTTTTTTTTTTAATTTTTACAATGCACCAATAGATTGAAGGAAGTTAATGGCTCACTTGTTGCCAGTCAGTTCCAAGAATGCTCCTGAGATTATGTTCAGATAGTCTGGAGTATCTGTCCAAATAAGTTTAATAAATATAATAGCACAGCTGATACTATACAAAACTGGCAGAGCTCTTGAATTTAATTAATTCAAACAGAATCCCAACCCACATTTCCCAGGATCTTACAAGTTGATTCTAAAAGCTGATGTGGGAAATTAAAGTACCAAATAAATGTGATATGATATTTATGATATGTGTCCCTAGTTAAGTGATGAGAATCAAGATTTTTTTTGTTGTTTTTTGTGGGTTTTTGTTTGTTTGTTTTTTGAGACAAGATTTCTCTGTGTAGTCCTGGCTATCCTGAAACTCACTCTGTAGACCAGGCTGGCCTTGAACTCACAGAGATCCACCTGCCTCTGGTGGGCACGCCTTTAATCCCAGGGAGGCAGAGACAGGCAGATCTCAGTGAGTTCGAGGCCAGCCTGGCCTACTGAGTGAGGTCCAGGAAGGTTCCAAAGCTACAGAGAAACCCTGTACCTGGTGGAGGAGGGGCACACAAAAAAATGAAAACTTAAGACGTAACCATTATTAGGAGAAGTGGCCACTGACAATCTGTTAAGCATTGGTTATTACTGTGAAGGTAGTCTTGCAGCAATGATCAAAAAAACATACATGCCTGAATGAATAAGCAGCAAACATGGTAAAGGAAAAAGAATGAGGATAGTTTGTGATGCCCACACCTTAGTATATGTGTGTGTGTGTATATATATATATATATATATATATTTCTCCTGTACTTCCCAGGTACAAACAATTTATTTGACATTTAGCTGATATCAATACAACCAACATAGAATTCTGCAACTTGATTACATTTTGAATACTTTTTAGAGCTTATGATTACATACATGTTTTTCAACTAATTTTAGGTTTAAGATTTCTAGAATTTTTTTCTCTCTCTTTGTTTTTGTTTTGTTTTTGTTTTTGAGACAGGGTTTCTCTCTGTAGCTCTGGCTGTCCTAGAACTCTATAGACCAGGCTGACCTCCAGCTTACAGAGATCTGCCTGCCTCTGCCCCCTGAGTGCTAGGATTAAAAGTGTGTGCCACCTCTACCCAGCTGATTTCTAAAATTTTCTTTGTAGCTAATACCTTCAAACCAGCAGCATAAAACGGATGATAAGGGCAGAGCTAATTTGGGGGTATTCACTGTTTTTGCTCCAAGGTAAGAACTGAAAGTTTTATGGTTTTACAGAGATAGGTTTTTCTTATAATTTCTGAATTTAAGATTAATAACTTTAGTGTTAGACAAGAATTGTAATGGAGTAGGAATAATGTTAATTTTTATATTAGTTATCTGTGAAGTTCTCAGTTGTGACAATGTCATTTGAACCTTGCCCCTCTTTTTTCCCCACTGTTGTTAGGGGAGAACACACTCTACAGGTTAAAGGCGTCTATAATAAGAGTGCTATAGAAGGACCTACAATTCAGTTGATGGTTCTTCCAGACCCTGAAAAGCCTGTTCGTCTCAATGTTAAATATGATAAAGATGCCTCTTTTATAGCAGGTGACATATTCACGGGTAAGTACCAAAAAGTATTAATAAACCTTTAGTGATAATGTTCCTTATAGTATTATTAATGGGATAAATTATGTTTGGTGTTCAACATGACTTAAAAAGAAGGACATGCATGTCATTACTTTTAAATGCTAAAGAAAACACATAACTGAGCAGTTCTTCCCCTCATCCTGTGTTTCATAGTATTTCACTTTAAGAATGACTGAAAGTCCATGTATAAAATGGTAGGCAGTCTGAGGTATTTCAAATGGGAGCCAAAGGCTGGTGTAGCACTTTGGAGCTGAGGCCAAAGGATTGCAGCGAATTGGGGCCAACTTTGGCTACAGAGTGAGACTGTCTCACAGGAATGAAAAACAAAACAAAGAAATAAGAACTAAATGGCAACTAGTATGTAGCTCAACTCTGTTATGTATGCTTTTTGTTATCTTAAAGCCATTGATACCAGGACCATTTAGCTTAAATTAGATAGAAATTGCATCAGGTTGTATTAAAATGTTTCAGAACAACCACCATCCATTAAATAACTACTCAGAGTCTTTGTTTTAGTCATGAATATTACAGTTTTTAGTAAATACAGACTAATATAGGACATGATTCAGTAATCATATTCTCTGGCTGTTGTCAATAGGAGATTAGTATGTCCTTTATTCAAGCATTTTCTACAAAGCTCTGTTCTTGAAGAGGTGAATGCCTGTATATACTTAGATGCGCAAAAGAAGCATAACCAAAAGTTATGGTTAAAATCATTTAACAGTAGCTTTTAGTAATTAAAATACACATATCCATAGGTTTTATACTTCATAAATTTTGTGCTCTATCTGGGCAAAATAAAACTTTTTTCTTTGAATTTATAAAGTATAAGAGGTACAACATGTTACGTATAGCTGGTAAATATAATGGCAATGTTAGTGTTACATATAATACATTAGCTACTTTACCTAGTTAAAGCATAAAAGAAAGTAAATATACGTATGTATGTATGTATGTGTGTGTTTTCTTTTCTTTTTTTTTTTTGAGGGGGTTTCTCTATGTAGCCCTGGCTGTGCTGGAACTCACTCTGTAGACCAGACTCTCCTGAGTGCTGGGATTAAAGGCGTGCACCACCACCGTCTGGCTAAAAATATTTTTGTTCTAGAAATACATATGGCATACAGTGTTGTGACCAGTCGGCCTAATTTTCATGTACTAAGCACATACAGTCACACCATTCTGGTTTTCCATGCTAGTTTTGCATCATGGGAAATTGAAGCTATGACAACGAAATGTTAGTAGCAATGATAAACTTGTCTAGGAGAACTTTACATTCAGACTCAGCCCCAGAATATTGTCTGTCATAATTGACAGTTTCCTATAATCATTTTTTGAAGATTCCTGGTTAAGTAATAATCTCAAATTGGTTTGTGCTTCATGTCTTTGAAAATTCTTATTGTCTTTGCCAGAATATTACTATTAAATAAATAAGTAAATTTTATGTTTACTTGACAGATTTTATGGTGAGTGTGATCTCTGAAGGTGGTAGTGTCATCAAGAATATTAATCCAACACGCATTTCCATGAAAATGTGGAAGCTTTCTAGCGGCATGAGCCGGACACCAACAAATGTGAGTAATAACCAGTGAGTTAAGAAACTGAAAATAATATAATCTGTTTGACCATCAAGGCATGGTGGCACATGCCTTTAATCCCAGTGCTAGGGACACCTCTCTGTGATCTTGAGGCCAGTCTTGTCTACATAGTGAATTCCAGAACAGCCAGGAAAATATAGAGATTCTGTCTCAAATAACAACAAATAAACACAAAAGTGACAAAAAGAAGTAAAATAATATAAATATTATTCATCTAATATATCAAAAATTACCTTCTCAGCATGTCCTCAGTATTTTAAAATTCCAGTATGTACATTCTTTGATTAGTTAAATTGTGTGTGCCTGGGTATGTGCTATATACGTGAGAGTGCACAGATAATGTACTTCCATGCACACCCATGCTTGTACATGATGTCAGTTGTCTACCTTTGTTGCTCTATTATCTCTTTATTCCCCTGAGATGGGGTCTGTCACCAACCAAAGCTCACTTGCTGTGCTAGCCACCCAGTGAGACCTTGGATCTCTTTTCCACCCCACCAATCCTTAGACTACAGGTACACACAACCATGCCCAGCTTTTTATGTTAGTTCTGGGATTTGAACTCAGGTCTTCATGCTTACACAGCAAGATCTCTTATGTTCCTAGCCTGATATTTTCAAAATTATTCAGTCATGAGAGTGCGTCTAGCTGCATTGCCCATTTCAGAAACCAGATTTCAGGTCACACAAAGCCGTTGGCTCCCTGTAGTACAAATGACAGAACTCTTAGAGTGGAAACCAGACCCCAGAACTTGTTAGAGCCCCCAGCTTAATAACCCACTTCGGAGTTGATGGTTCATTTCAACAATGTGTTTTAAAAGTTAGCAGCTGGGTAAGCTGAGCCTTTACTACTTTAGGACTAGCAGTCCAGTGGTGCTTGTAAATGTAT
Organism: Ellobius talpinus; assembly: GCA_001685095.1. Taxonomy (NCBI): domain Eukaryota; kingdom Metazoa; phylum Chordata; class Mammalia; order Rodentia; family Cricetidae; genus Ellobius; species Ellobius talpinus. Next base: position 12,919 of record LOJH01029946.1, read on the forward strand.
AAATCCAGATGCAGTCTCTTCATCTTTCACATCTGTACATTTTCATCCTGAATATACTCTTTTGGTTTTTGAAGAAAGGGTTTCTCTGTAGCTTTGAAGCCTGTCCTGGAACTAGCTCTTATAGACCAGGCTGGTCTTGAACTCATAGAGATCTGCCTGCCTCTGCCTCCAAGTGCTGGGATTAAAGGCGTGTGCCACCACCACCCGGCCCTGAAAATACTCTTTTAACATTTGTTTTCTCCCTCTTCTGTTCCCCTTTCTAGGCAGAAACATTTAGTTGTAATAAAATAAAAGATAATGACAAAGAAGACGGCTGCTTCTATTTCAGGTACCATTTACATCATTTTATATTTTTGTGTGTGCTCAGTGTAGAATAATTCATGTTAGTGGTATTTGCATTCCTTACCTAAGGAAAAGTAGTTTATAATCAAGAATAAAATGTTGACTTTATTTCTTAACATTTGTATTCAGAAGGTATTTGTAGAAAAGCATGTTTGCTTGGTTTTCGTTTGGTTTTTAAATGTTGCTCTGTAAAAATGGTTTTGAGGAAGGTTGTTGTGATGTGTTAACATTAGAATCTAGGAAATACGTGAAAAGAATTTCTTTATGGTATCAGAGCACCTTAGTATAAACATTTATTTTAGTGTGTGTTGTATGAATGTGTGTGTGTAGGTGCACATGAGGCCAGAAGTGTATGTACATCGGCTGCTTTTCTCTATTGCACTCCCTACCCCCCCACACACACTTTTTTTTTTAATTTTTGAGACAGGGCCTCAGTGAACCTGGAATTTCCCTTTTTGCCTAGGCTTGCCAGCCAGTGAACAGTGCTGGGGTTTATCCACCTTTTCCATGGGTGCTAGGAATCTGAACTCAAGTCTTCATGCTTGTACAGTGAACACTTTACCCACTGAGCAGACTCAGCCCGGGCTTGAACTTTAAAGCCTCCTGCTATTAGCGTCCTTAGTGCTGTGTTGCAGTCATGTAATATTGTGCCTTCTGTTAGATATCTGTGCTCATTGTGAGACTAATGTTCGCACTCTTTCTGGTCTCTTTGACAGAAGTTCTAGATCTTTATGAACTCAGATGACTTGAGACTTTCTTCTGTAATTAATCCTCTTTAAGTAGTCTTTATACTTGGATTATAAAAACATTCTCCTATGTTATGGTGTCAGCACTTTATGACCAATTGGTTTGGTGATTCACTAGTAGAGGACCCACTGAACTTAGTATAATTTCACTCACTGCTGTGAGTTATTGTGGTAAAGGTCACAGAATAACATCTGCAGAGAGAAGATTCATGTTACTATGTCAAAGAGAAAGCAGTTAGAAGCTTCAAAGTGGCTTCTCCTGGTGGATCTCATAAGGTGTGCTTTAATTCTCCATTATCAAGTTAAGCAGGGGAGCAGAGTTAGACTTTTATTGGGGTGCTGATATAGCCAATACCTGAATGACACATAGCCATATTTGCAGGTTTCCAGGAAAAAAGTAAGCCTCTTATAGGATCTGTGGTAATACAAGTGTGTGAAGTCAATATAACCCATGCTGACTAGTACCTCACAGATGCCAGACATGGGCTAACATTGAAAACAGGTCTTCCTAAGAAGAACACTTCGGATCTGCTGTGTTAACTCTCTTTATACTTAAACCTGGAATTTATCCTGCTTTGGTCTTTTGGGTTGATTTTCTTCGGGGGGGGGATAACAGGGGTTCTGGGGCGAGAAAGGGCAAATATGACTAGGTATTGAGCCTAGAATCTCACACTCATTAAATACATTCTTCCTAAACTATGCCCCCAATCATGAGTATTTCCTTAGAACATGGTATAAATTTAGTGACCATAATGTTTTTCCAGAATATGTATTCAGGATTATTTGTTGAAATGATAAACATTCTTCAGTGATAGTTGTGTTATAAATCATAAATGCAGGGGCTAGAGATGGCTCATGGGTTAAAAGTGATGGCTGCTTTTCCAGAGGTCCTGGGTTCAATTCCTACCACCCACATATTGGCTCACAGCTGTCTATAACTGGTCCCATGTGATCTGATACCCTCCCTGGTGTGCAAAAAGAAAAAAATATATATACAGACAAAATATCCACATAATAAAATAAATAAATGAAAGTCTTTAAAAATAAAAATAAGTCATGAATCCATTCATGTGTGTGTCTATTTCTAGGCCACACATTGATTTAATGACACATTTGCCTGCTTTTGCCAATATTACAATATTTTAGAAGTTTGGTATCCTCTAAAAAGTATTTCTACCCTATTGTTCTCCCTATAATTCTTGGCCTTTTGTTTTACCATACAAATTTTAGAAATAATATCACAGGTTCCAATAACAAAACAAAATAGCTATGGTAAAACTGGGGTTTTGTGAGGGCAGAAGTCTGGGAATATCTTCCAGTCTCTAAATATGTCATAGACTGGTATTGGTTTTTCGAATTTTTCTTACAGTGTTTATAGGTTTGGTTTTTGTTTTATTTTGTTTTTCAAAGTCTTGTACATCTTTCTCTAAATTTCTAAATAGTTGGGTTTGGGTTTTTGTTTGTGTGTGGCCTTTTGTAATTTTGGTTATAAAAATCCAGTTGGTTTGTGTCTGTTGATCTTGTAGCAAGTATCTTTGCTCAGCTCCTTAGTTTCTAGTTGTATTTGGTGTTTCTTTCAAATGTCTATAAATTGTGATTGGTTTGTTTGCCTTCTCTTCCTATGGGTACTATTTGTTGGTTGTTGTTGGTTGGTTTTGGTATTATTTTTTGTTTTGTTTTGTTTTGCTAATGGACTAGGAGTTTTAAGTTTTTATGCTGATAGTGGTCATCTAATATCATTCTCAACCTAAAAGGAAACATTTGACTATTTTCTTTGGGTAGGTATATTTTATCTATCTCTTCATTTCTGAAGGCTGGAAATATAGCTTAGTTGGTAAAAATATTTGTCATGTTAACATGGTGGCCTGACTTGTTTTGAGATTCCTAGCTATCAACTCATGTTACTATCTTGTACTTGGCACTGGGATTTTTATTTGATTACCCACAGCTTCTTGTATACATTATCTATATAGCTTTTTCCTTAGTATGTAATAAAAATTGTTATTTACAAATGTTCATACTTTAGTGTGTATGTGTGTGTTTAAAATTACCTTATAAAAGAGTAAGCCTATTTTCTTTTGTTTTGATTAAATGACATTACCGAGAGAACTTACCAAAGGGTTTATCTAGGTTTAAGGTTTCAGAGGGATGAGTCATTAGTTATGGCAGCAAATGCATAGTGGCAAGTGTATAGGCAGGAGAAGGAATTTGAAAGACACCATCTTCCAACACAAGCATGAAAAACTGAGAGGGAACTGGAACTGGTGTAGGTCTTTAAACTCTCAAGGCCCTCCTCCAGTGACACTTTCCAGGAAACCTGGACCTTTTAAACTACCTCAAACATCTTTGCCAATTGGGATCAAGTGTTCAAATATCTGAGCCTATAATGAATACTCTCATTCAAACCAGTAAGTTTCCCTACATCTTTAGTCTTGTGTTTTCCCCTCCTTCCACTGTTCCTCATCCCTCTCTGCATGCCCTCTTCCTCATTTTAATCATGCATCCCAAATGTACTGCCCACCTTCAGGCCTCCCTTATCCCCATAGCCCCTTTCTAGATTCATGACCCCCTCTATACATGTATATATTCCAAGTTAAACACATAGATCTAAAACTTCAGAGCTGTGATCCACATGAGCGATAACATGGGGCATTTGACTTTCTGGGCCCAAGTTAACTTCATTTAATATATCTTCCAGCTATAGCCATTTTCTAGCACATTTAGTTTTATAGTGGAATAAAATTTATTTCATTGTCTATCTGTACCATATTTTCATTATCCAGTATTTTTTTTGAGACAGGGTTTCTCTTTGTAGCTCTGGTTGTCCTAGAACTCACTCTGTAGACCAGGCTGACCTCAAACTGACAGAGATCTCCTTGCCTCTGCCCCCCAAGTTATGTGTACGAACTTAGCCCGGCTACCCAGTAATCATTTGTTGGACATTCAGACTGGTTCAGTTCCCTCACCATTATGATTACAGAAGCAATAAACATGGTTGTGCTGTTGCCTCTGTAGTAAGGATATGGAGTCCTTGGGATACATGCCCAGGATTGGTATATCTGGGACATATGGTAGTTCTGTTGGTCATTTTGTTTTGTTTTTTAGGAAACCTCCAGATTATTTTTCAAAGTGGTTACAGGAGTTTACAGTCTAGCAACAGTGTATAAGGGCTGTTGTAGTGATATGGGGGAGAGCAGGCCTCCTTTCGTCCCACCTGGCTCCCGCACGGCTAGCTTATACCCCGAAATAACAACAC
>LOJH01029948.1:0-17261 GCA_001685095.1 Ellobius talpinus
AAGGTGAACCCAAAGAAAACATATATAGATCCACCTGGAAATTGGAAGCAGACAGGATCGCCTGGCAAAAGTTGGGAGCATGGGGGTAGGAGAGGGGAGAAGGGGAGGGTTGGGAAGAGCTTGGGGAAGTGGGATGGTTGAGATGGAGGAAGGACGGATATGGGAGCAGGGAAGGAGATATCTTAATTGAGGGAGCCATTTTGGGGTTGGCAAGAGTTTAGCTCTGGAGGGTTTCCCAGGAGTCCACAGGGATGTCCCCAGCTAGAACCCTGCGCTGGAGGAGGAGGGTGCCTGAACTGGCCTTGTCCAGTAGTCAGACTGATGACTATTTTGAATATCACCATAGAACCTTCATCTGGCGAGGAATGGAAACAGAGACAGAGACCCACATTGGAGCTCTGGACTGAGCTCCCAAGATCCAGTTGAAGAGCAGAAGGAGGGAGAATAGGAGCAAAGAAGTCAGGACCATGATAGGTTCACCCACTGAAACAGTGTGCCTGAGCTAATGGAAGCTCACCAACTCCAGCTGGACTGGGAATGAATAAGCATGGGATCAAACTGGTCCCTCTGAATGTGGTTGACAGTTGGGGCAGACAGAGGGGCCAATGACAATGTCACTGGGAGTTGTCTCTACTGCAGGTACTGGCTTTTTGGGATCTTATTCTCTTTGGATGCATACCTTGCTCAGCCTGGATGTAGTGGGGAGGGTCTTGGACTTCCCACAGGGCAGGGTGCCTTGCCCTCTTTTTTGACTGGAGCGGGGTGGGGGAGAGTGTGTGTGGGGAGTGGGAGGGAAGTGGGAAGAGGGGAGGAAGTGGGTATTTTGATTGGTGTTTTTTTTAAAGTAATGAAAAAAGAAAAGAGAAAAAACATTAGTGGGTGCATATTTCATTTTGTCTCCTGTTATCCTTATATAATTGGCATATGAAACCCTTATTATTTATAAATGTCTTTTTAAGAGCCCAGGAAGAGAGGGATCTCCTCTGACACAGAAGGGGTTTTCTCATTGGGGTTTTAGTGCTAGATGGACCCAGAGATTGTACCCTATACTCTTGAGTTACAGTCAAGGTTACTCTGAGTATGTTAAGTTCAATAAAAGTGGATTAGTGAATCTTCCCTTCCTGCCTTTTGTTCACAGGCCTGCAATTTTCATTATCAGAATCTTTTAAAGAGTATTTGATTATGTGAAGTCTGTATTATTACTTTAGGATTGGTCAGTTAAGTTAGTCTGTCCCAAGTATCCTAGATCCATCCTACTAAAGATTATTTATTTTCTTCTTTTTTCGAAACTATGGGCCCTGGTGGATAAAGGCAAACTTTTTGCAAGGTAAGACAACATCACAGTGTTTCCTATGACAGGGATGCCTTTTCTTTCCCCTGTCAAGAAGCATTTAGATTCTGTTTACATTGTTTGAAAATAAAGCAATACAACTTCTGGCCATAGTACAATCATGGTGCAGATTCCAATAGCAAGAACACAATGTTCAGTCATGTTAGACACTCAAACCTTAGAAAGTTTGCTATTTAATGGTTCTTTTTCAGTCACTTTCTATTTCTAGAGGTTGGGCTTCTCTTCTGTGTGCTCCCAGGGTACATTCTTGAGGTATGAGTGATGAACCCAGGCAAGAATACCAGCAACCTTAACAGACATAGGCATCAGGAGAATCCCAATGTAAGTGCCTTCCCATCTAAGTTCAAGCTAGTCAGTTTTGAAGCAGCAGAACAATGTAGGAGCCCCAGGATGGAATTGGTGATTAGGCAGGTGGTACCCAACTGACTGAGCAGTCTGAACCTGAGGGAAATCTTTTCCAAGGTTAGTTGCAATCTTTTTAAGGACTCAGAGATTGAAGTAGAGCAATCATATAATAGTCCAGCATATGCCCAAGGATCAAGGTAGGTGATCACCCATAGATTATTTCATAGGGTGAACTTTCTTAGTAGGGAGTACTGTGGACCCTAAGAAGAGTGTAAGGCAAGAGGCCAACCCAGTTACCACCAGAGACAGAAACTTGTTTTTTAAAATATAGCATAATAGCTCCTGCCTTCAAAATGGAGTCAGGCAGTTCCTCAGCTCCTCATAAAATCTCCAGACAAATTATGGCTTGATTCCACCAAAGTTCACCCTGAGAGAAACAATGAGTTTATTAGACTGACTTATAGAGCATGGGTGAGGAGTTATAGGCAGCGAAATGGTGACCCTGAAGCAGTTGTGTTTGTGAGTTGGAGCTTTTCTTTTCAGCTTTTAATTTAGTTTTATGAAATTATTTTTATTTTTTATAGGTATACACCTTTATTTTGTTAAAAGTATTTTCTCACTTTGGGAGGACCAAACAATGCCCACTCCCCCCTATTTATAAGGCTTTAATGAAAACTTAAATTCAATTCCAGCAAAGTTTACCCTGAGAGAAACAGTTTATTAATAAATGAGTTCATTATATTGACTTAAAGAGCATAGGTGAGGGGCTATAAGAGGAGTCATGGTAACGCTAAAGAAGCTGCCCTAGGTCTGTCACCCTAGATGGTCTGTCACCAGCATGGCTTCCCTATGGCTGCACAGATGGAGCCCCTCCCCCTCGTTCCTTCCAGCCTACATACTCTAGACTCTCCCTAAGACCCTGAGGTCATATATAACCCGGGCAGAATTGTATACAGCTGATTGGGATAAGTGGATGGAAGCGCAAGTGAGTGATCCAAACACCCTCCTGTCTCCTCCTTCTCTGATGAACTGTCAATATTCAAGAAACACACTTAGCCATGTCTGTGAGAGAGTTAAAAAAATTTAATTAATTAATTCAGTGTGTATGGGTGTTCTGTCTGTATGTATACCTGTGAACCACTTGTGTTCCTTGTGTTTTTAGATGCCAGAAAAAGATGTTGGATCCCTAAGACTAGAGTTACAGACAGCTCTGAGCCTCGGTGTGGGTTCTTGGAAATCAAACTCTTGTCCTCTGGAAGAGCGGCCAATTCTCTAAACTGCTGGGTCTATCTTTATAGCCATGAAAAATTTTCTTGGTTGGTTTGTTTGATGTGAGAGGGCTCAGTCCTCTTCCAGTAACACCATCTCTGAACAGGTGGCCCTGGACTGCATGAAAGGTTTAACTAAGTTGGACACAGAGAAGAAATCAGTAAGCAGCCTTTCTTTATGATTTCTATCTTAAGTGATAGCCTTGAGTTTCTTTCCTAGCTTCTCTTAATGATGGATTGTGATCTGAAAGTTTTAAGATAAGATAAATCCTTCCCTTCTCAAGTTGCTTTTGGTCATTGCTTTACTTTTCTTTATCTGTGGTAACATAGCATGATCAAAGCAACTTATGAAAAAAAAAGAATTTATTTGAAACTTACAGTTTAAGAGGGTGTATCCATTACTACCCTAGTGGGGAGCATGGCAGCTGGGAGGCATGTTACTGAAGCAGTAGCTGAGAGTTTACATCTTGATCTACGAGCATGAGGCAGAGAGAGATACCTGGCAATGAATGATGTTTTAAACCCTACCCTCAATAACACACCTCCTCCAACAAGGCCACATCTCCTAATCTTTCCCCAACAGTTCCACGAATTGGGGACCAATTACTCAAACGAGCCTATGTATGTGGGGTATTGACTTCAAACCACCATAGTCACAATGATTATCACATAAACAGATAGCAAACTAGTTTACTTAGGCACCCTAAATTTTCAAAGTCAACCTTTACCTACCCTATCTTTTCAAAGTTCATCTCCACCCACCCTCTTTTCAAAGTCCACCTTTATCCAACCTATCTGTTCAAAGTTCATTTAATACTTAATCCTATGTTCTATCTTTCCTCCTTCCCTCCTTCTCCTAATCTTATTGACTATAAGCCCAATATACCCTATCTATCTTTATTTTACTCTTAACAGTTTTTGAATTCTAAGAGCCACAGTTCTGATTATCTGGGTGACAATTACATAGTGGTAGTTTCATACAGTTACAGTTGTTCTCAGAGTTAATATAATACTCCGGGAGTAATATAGAGCTTACACAAGGCCTCCAGACCTCTTGTCTGAGGAATTATTTTCTGAAGTTCGCACTAAGCAATTTCCCAGCCATGTCTCACCTGGACACTTCCAATACTTCATCAGAATGAGCATAGATGATAAAAATGAAGCCAAGGAAAGAAGTGACACCACATACATAACTCCCAATGTAGTGACATAAGAAACAAAATTTAAGACTTGTAACTCCTTCAACATGTTATTTTTCTCTTTTCTTGCCCCTTTCCTTTGTCACAAGGGGAAGAGAAAGAATAAAAGCTTGTTCTGTTTAAAGTAGAGGCACTTCCTGGTTTTTGCAGCTGGCAGTGTTCCAACAGAAGCCCTTTATTTTGTTCCAAAAAACAGCGCCAGGCACCTAAGCTGAGGGATCAAGCAGCATTTGTGTCTGACCTGAGAACTGTATCCAAGTAGGAGCAAGTCCCCAGTTTTTCCCCTCTCTGTGTCTTCAGTCCCCAGTAAGTCCAGACGCTTAAGCCTTTGTTTCTATTTCCAGAACCAGGAAAGGGTCACCGGGCAAAAGAAGGTGTTTGGGAATCAGTCATGAAAAGGGGGCTGAAGGAAACAATTCCAGAACGTTGTCCAAGGCCAGCGGGGCTCAGCCCCAAGTTAAGATGATCTGGCTTTTTGCATAAACAGGATGTACATAGCAAAAGCTTTGAAAAGTGTGGCGTAGGCGGCAGGCCGCACTAGTATAAAGCTGTCCACTAGATGGAGCAAGTTCGAAACAGCTTCAACTAGCACTGGCGAAGCTTGGGAAATTGCGGTTCTGTTGGTACCAAATAGCAGACATCAGGCAGAAAACAAAAAAATAAATAAATAAAAAATAGCCGGGTGGTGGTGGCACACACCTTTAATCCTGGCACTTGGGAGGCAGAGGCAGGCGGATCTCTGTGAGTTTGAGGTCTGCCTGGTCTACAGAGTGAGTTTCAGGACACGCTCCAAAGCTACAGAGAAACCCTGTCTCGAAAAAAACCCAAAACCCCAAATTAAAACAAACAAACAAAGAAAGGAACAAAGAAACAAAACACAACTAGGCCAAAAAGAAATTAGTGTTCTCTATAGGGGCATAATAATCAAAACTTCCAGAACATCATTCAAAGCTGTTATTCACACGAAGACATAGGAAAGGCAATCAGAATACCTTGCAGAAAAAAGTAAGTTAATAGACCTATCAAATTTTTCTTTGAAAGAAAGTTGATAAAATGAAAAAGACATACTATTGATTTGGAGAAAAAATTGAAAATTAAGAATCAGACCTTATGCACAACATATAAAGATTTCCTAAAACTCAATAGTAAGAAAACAAGCAGCTCAATTTTCTAAACAGGGCTATGACTTAAATAGACACATTAGCAAAAAGAAACACCGATGTCAAATAATCACTTGACTATACAGTCACCATTGGGGGAATTCTAATGAAAACTTCACATACCCACTAGGTGGGGAAGGATTTCAAATGTGATTTAAGACACTTAGCAAGTATAATCTTGTCTCATGCTGCTGGGAATGTTCCCATTGAGAAACAGTTTGCTAGTCTTCAACAACACAAATTCCACTTTACCCAGCATTCCTGATGTTGAGGATCTGAGGACCGGCTTCAACAAAAACACTTCTTACCAAGGTAGGGGAGTGGGAAAATAGAGAAAGGAACCATAAGACAGTATTGGGAGTGAATTTCAGGGATTATTCAGATCCTGAAATCACCTGCATTTATTTTTCCACAGTTTTTATACTTAAGGTAAACTGGGGGAGAAGGTAACAAAGGCTTCATTAACATGACAGCCCGAGACTTCCCATCATTAGCATTCTGTTTCCTAGGTAGCAGGAAGACCCAAGTCAGGGTTTACTCACAGACACTGGTCATGTAGGCAGAAAACACCCCCTCCCCAGGTGATCTCATAAGTTACAAAGGAAGGAGCAGAAGTACATTGGCAATCCTGACCACCTGTGGGGATGGCACTGAGCTATCTTAACTTCAAATAGAGGCCAGGCAGCCACCCCCTGACTGATAATGATTAATGCTTATTATTCCCCAAATGCTCTGACCCTCGGATAAGGTGGGAAATGGGCCTGCATTTCTTGGCCCCAACAGGTAGGTACTTACCAAAGAAAAATAAAATGGGCCAGTGAGATGGCAGCCAAATCTAGACAAACCTGGTTCAATCTCTGGGAACCACATGGTAAGGAGAGAACTAATTTTGGCAGGTTGTCTTCTCATCTCCACCTATGTGCATAATATGCATTCACATAAATAAATATGTAAAAAATTCATGGAAAAATGAAACGTTGCATTCATATAAAACATTATCCAGAGGGCTGGTTCAGTGGGCAAGAGCATCAGGGTGTAAGGAACTAAATAGTATACCCTGAACTAGGAAGCAAGATGAGGGTGAGATACACCAACCTCATTCACACTACAGAGACATTCCATCACTTGAAGCAGACATTTACATCCATGTTAGAGAGAGAAATAAGAAATAAGCCAAAACAATTTAAAACATTTTACCAAAATCAGTATCTAGGTCATTTCCCTAAGGAGTACCTCAACTTGAAGAACTGGCTAAGCCCATCCATGATGCAGTCCTGTTCACCTCGCATCAAGCATCCCAGTTTCCAAGCTGGGGATCCCTACTCTCAGGGTATGCTCCTAAATAAATGTCTTGTTCCCTGTCATCTCTTTAGAGAAGAGAGATGGTGAGGGTTAGAAGTTAGATCTGAATGCCCCGTCCACTTACCAGAGAATCCTGAGTCCAGTGTATGCTCTCACTGTAGTTCAACTGCAGGAACCACTGTCCACTGTGCTACAGTCTCTTGACATGAAACCCACCTCTGCTTTATCTGCAAAACATACAGACTCTTCTAGGTTCTGCCCCTCCCCTTTCAGTGTGTTTTGGCCAATCACGGAGGACCATGGATCTATTTGCTTTTTAGGAATCACCTGTGCTTCCAAGAAGAGGAAATGAAATAAACAAAAAGTTGTTTTTCATTCTATCAATTCTTCCTTACTTGGCAGAAAAAGCCGGACATTCCTAAAATAACAACGTGGAATGAGGCTTGGAAAAGAACAGAAACATGGAGAAGTGTCTTACTGACTATGCTGGAAAACAGCCCTTGAAAGATAAATTTCCTGATCCCTGTCTCTACAAATGCAGCCTGAACTAAAGTCACACAACACAACATATTGTCTGAGTTCTTGTGCAGATGCCAATTTTAGTCTCACCCAAGACACAATCCATGTGACCCCCCCCAGACTGTAACCTTCTTTCTTCACAATTGTAGATTCATGTTCCTTAATTCTTGTCATTCTCAGCTTCCCTGTCAAAGCGGAGATTTAGTCATGCTTGGGCTTGACAGGCCTTACACATGCTCTCTCAACCACGGCCAGTTCATATGTGAAGCTGCCCTGCTGCGTCCAGAAGACCCTGTTTTCTTGTAGGCATCCACAACTCTGGCTCCCACAATTTTTTACCCTTTCCTCCACAACTATTCCTGTGTCTTTGGAAATAAAACTAAGTATATTCCATCTAGTTCTGGACATTTATCAATGTCTTATTCTAAGCATTTTGTTATATCAGTTGTGCATTGATTATAATCTACTGCAAATAAGAACTTCCATGATAAGGATTAATCAATGCCTTAATCTATGGAAAAAATCATTGGGAGCTGGCTTAATATTATGTTCTATAGCAGAATAATAGTAGTAGGTTCTCACTAAAATGTATGACCAGCATAGCTTTTGGTTATTGTCTAGATATGGTACCAAATACGGGTTTCGTCTTGTGGAGAAATATTAATCCAATCAGGAAGTACTTGGTTACTACCATGGCATTCTTGTACTACTATTATATTGGTGGTTATTTCTTATCTGATCAGTCATTATTATTGCTCAAAGAGTTCACACCTGAATATGATTAATGATCTCTGTTACTGTGTCTAGAACCTTCCAGCACTGTGAAAGATAACCTGTAGGGGTGGAGCTTCCGGGTCAGTATCAGCTTGGTTTCTCCATGTCTTATAACTTAGCAATGTGGTGTTTTCACTAACAGGATCTTACCATGAAGTTCTGGAAGGTGACCAAGAGCACTGACAATGGCCTGTAATGATCAGGGTCATCACTGGCCAACAAGTCAAAAAAAAAGCTAAGTAATTCTTGGGTCTGGGCTTTTTATTTATTACCCTGTGGTTTCTAGCAGGGACATTGCTACCCCATTAGAGGGTATCTCCATTGTCTTTTTCATATGTGTATACATATATTTAGGAAGCCTCTACATTAGTAGGTTACGTGTGACATTTTGAAAATCCTTTAGTGTTATTTATCCCTCCTACTTTCACTCCCCTCCCCTATTCTCAACTCCCAGCTCAATTTAACCCTTCTTTGCCCATAATTCTCTTTTAAATCCCATCTTCCCTCTACTGCAGTTCCCACTCCATGATACCATAGTAATTTTGAAACTATGTGGGTATTCCAAATGAAACACACATCTGAAGAGTAGAAGCTAAGAGCTGCCCATGAGAGGGATTAAATGATGTTTGTACCTCTGGGCCTCTGACGCCTCACCCAGAATGGTTGTTCCCAGCACCATCCATTTCCCCATGAATTTCATAGTTTCTATATTTTCAACAGATGAAAAGTATTTCAATCTGTAAAGTTGCACACATTCAGCATGCATTCATCAGTCGATGGACATCTAGACTGTTTTCATTTCTTGGTTACTGTGAATAGAGGGTAGATGAAGGATAAGCAAGTAGGTGAACAGAAGGAGATGGAGTCATTTGGGAATATTGGCAGGAGTAGCACAGCTGGATCATGTAGCAAAGCTATTTTCTCTTTGTGTGGCACTTCCACACACAGTACCATAGTAACTCCTCCAGTTTGCCTCCCACCAACAGAGACTGAGTATTCTCCTTCCCTACCCTCCACAATGGCATTATAGTTGCCATTTGCACTTCTGTTTCTAGTCACTCTGCATGGGCTGAGGAGGAATCTCAAAGTAGTTTTGGCTTGTATTTTCCTGACATACAAAAATGTTGAAAATTACAAAAAAAATATTTCTCAGACATTTGCACTTCATCTTAGAGAACTCTCTGTTTAGCTTATGCTCCATTTTTAGATTGGGTTCCTACTTTTCTTGAAGTTCAATATTTCTCTACAGATTCTAGATACTTAACTCCTGTCTACTACATAGCTGATAAAGATTTTTTTCAATATTGTAAACAGCCTCTTCATTCAAGTGATGGTGTCTTTTAAAAGTATTTTGAATCAGTGTCTTCCTTTGTATACAGTGTAGGTCTAGTATCCCCATAGGTCTATGTGATCTAGACTGATCTTGGTCTCCTGGTGATTTTCCCACCTTAGCGTCCTGACTGCTGAGATTACAGCTGTGAAACCCCGTGTTTCCCTGGCTCAGAACCTCCTTCTTGATTTTGTGAGCCAGTCTACAGCTTATGGACGTTGGGTGTACATTAAACAGCCCCTGTGCATGGAGATTGAGAGGGTGTAAAGTGCCCAGACAAGGCAATTTCTATTTCTTTGAGTCCTTTGAGAAATGATACACAGTTCACCTATGGCAACTGCTTTTAGGAGCTCCAGTTCATCCTAAGCAATTCTGCTGGATGAGTACTGTTGTCTGTAGCATCTGCTCACAAGCGGCAGAGATCAATCAACAGGAATGAAGTCACCTGCTATGGTCAATTTCATCTTCTGAGCTACTGGAGCTCCTTTCCAGGGTTGTAATTTAGGTTGGTTTTGTTGATGTTTTTGTTGTTGTTTTTGCTCAGATTGGGTCAGGCCCTGGAGCACTGTCTGCTCACAGTTCTGAGAGAAAAGTGAGAGTTTTTCTGACAGTGTTAGTAATGCAGGACACCCAATTGATTTTTTGACAAAATAACAAGGAGAGCTGCATTTCCAGTCATTGCCGGGGATGCGAAACTGAAACTACTTCTCTATGCTGCCTGCTAGTCATAAACGCTGAACAGAGTGTGGGAAGGGGTGCATATAACAGAGGGGAAGCTTTGGTTGAGACTCCCTGCTCCACGCAGATCCCTCATTGTTCCTTCTCCCATCTTTTCCTTTCTCACCAACACACCAGTCTTTCATATTCATCACCATGTTTGCTATTTTTCAACATGCTATTATTCAGCCACACTGTTCTTGAATTGTAATGGAACAGTGGATGAGCATAAATTTTTGTTTGCTTCATCTCTAGCTTCCCAGTGCTGGGAAATAACAAACAATCACAGGTGATATTTGGTGATTCAGTGCTTTCTGAACTCTACCAACTGAACTACATCCGCAATCTTACTTATTAATTCATTTACTTGAGTCTGTGCCTCACTATGTCACCTTGGCTGTCCTGGAACTCAATACTTAGACCAGACTGACCTATAACTCACAGAGATCTGCCTGGTTTTGTTCTCTGAGGGGTGGGTTACAGGCAGATGCTATCACTGTAGGCCATTACCTCTTAAAGTTAAATATTGAAGGATGGAGGGATGGTTCAGTGGTAAAGCACTTGCTGTGCATGCATGAGGACCTCCCTTAGGTTTGCCACACCCACTAAAGCCAAACATGGTGAGGTGGGATCACTGTGCAGTCTTCTACCTATCAATGGTTATTAGGATCAATGAGAGACCTTGTATTGAAAAATAATGTGGAGAGTGATAGAGGAAGACACCATACCTTGACCACATCCCTGCATCCTCCACATTTACATATATAGTTGGGTGCACACATATGGATACACACACTCACGCGAACATACGCCACTCACAAAAATGGCAAATTTGAATTTTTAAAAATACCAAGAAGTTTTTGTAAAATATATTAAAAAGTAAAAAGTCATTTCTAGTCAATGACATGAGCAGAAAATGATTCCCATTTTCTGAGGCTAATTTAAGCCTCACCAAACTGATGGAAAATAACGATGTATATACTCTTTATACAAATCTCATTTCATTGTTTGCTATAGATGTCAGCTACTTGAAATCATCTTAAGGATGACTTCAGAGTTTCATATTTGTCAGTAACAGCTGGAACAGAACCAGTGACATCCTCTGTAGGACTGTAGTGTACTCAAAAGAGAACTAATTGCCTTACTTAAGCTTAGGAATTACATTTCAGTAAAGTATACTTGTTTAGTTGCCTCATTAACTTTTTGATGGATTTAAATGTCATCAGTTGATTATAAAAATAGGCATCTGATCTCAGGACACACAAAAGGTTTATTAACTGTTTCACAGTGATGGGCGTGGTCGACCGGTAAGTTAGAATTAACCAGACCAGCTCAATATAACAGATTTAGTTCAATAATTGGAAAACGGTGAACTCACATGTCCAGGGTCCAGCGCACGCAGGGAAGAAGAGAGCAAGCGCACCTGGATGTCCAAGTTTATCTTCCTTGTCCCCAGGAGGCCACACCCTAGCCAAATGTGATTGGCTGAACTTCCCCATCATGACAGTGTAATTCTAATCATGCATACAGAGAAATGCAATGACCATTGCGGTCTACTAGCTAGCATCCCTTGGGTTAGATTGAAAGGCCTTAAAGAGTTTCAGAAGAGACACACTGTGCTGCACCCCCACTGGCCAGCAGGAGGCAATGCTAATTCACCTGATTCTAGCCCTAAGTGATTGAGATGTAAAGCAAAAAATAAATCTATGGATGTCTAGGATCAAGACTTATTTACAAAAGGAAAAAATGGGAATAACACATGATGAATACAGAATAAAGTGTTGCTTGCTTTTTTGTCCACCAGGGAAATATGGTGAAAACTCTGAACCACGTGACGTAACTGTGGCGTCAGGAACCTTTCATGTCCATGAGAGAGTACACGACCCCTCAACCTCACTTCTTATCTAGTCACATACCGAGTGAGGACCATGCCCATAAGGCTAGTCACCCCAAATACCATTGGCTAAATGGATTGAATTCTCACAGTATCCCCCTTTGATCTAATTAAGAAGCCTCAAATCTTAACATAAAATCACACACAGTAAGAACAATTATCAAGTATTATACAGAAGAAATAAAAGTTAATAGCATAAACAAAAATGAACTTACAACCAACAAGAACAACATCAAACAAGAAACAAAATCTAGATGTTCATATCATAGATATTTGGCAAATTACAGAGATTACTCCAATAGATGTCCTTTCCTGAAGAGTCTAAGTCTTGTACTTAATATGCCCTTAGCTAAGATTTTAGAGGATCTAACTGTAACTCTCTAGTCTTCAACCCCATCAAAAACCTGAGAAGTAAAGTAATATTACCTGAGTAAGCAGGACATGAAAGCAAGTGATTTCTGAAAAATACAAGTTATGATAGAAACAGCTGGCTGCCTGGATAGTCACCCAATGTTTCTCTGCAATGTTGGGGCACCCAACTTTTGTTATATGCCTAGAATATCTGATAGACCATTTTTAGAAGCAGGAAAATTTGAAGGACTGTTTTACCCTGTCTTGGCAAGGTTCAGCTGAAGCTTTTCCTTGTGTCTTTCTTGTCCTGATTGCACAACATGAAAGGCAAGGACAATTTTTTCCCAATAGACCAGTTTTGCCAAGAAGAAAACAAACTCTATATGCAGTGTCTTCAGTGCCCATCGCCCTCTCAGGAGTGGTTTGGTGCTGCCAGGAGCAGTTGTGCCTCATGTCAGCAGAATTCTAAGTTATTAAAATATTTAAATGTCATATTCTAGTTGGAAGACCCTGCTTGTGCATTTCCCGGCTGCCCTGACTTGAATAATCACACAGAAACTATATTAATACAATACTATTTGACCAATGACTTAGGCATATTCCTAGCTAGCTCTTTTCATAAATTAACCCATTTATATTATATTATATTATATTATATTAATTTTACCCCAAGGCTTGTGGTTTGTTACATCTTGCTTCTTGAGCAGCTATGTGGCATCTGCCTCCTTCGGCTGTTATATGGCATCTTTTTTACTATACCTTCTCTCTCTATCTCTGCTCAGATTTCCCACCTGATTTTGCTCTGCTAAGCCATTGGCCAGAACAACTTTATTTATTAACCAATAAAAGCAACACATATATAGAAGAACATCCCACATCATATTCTATAGGTATTTTAAGTGTTTGAAGATTACTCATCTTTGTAGAATACATCTCTGTTCATCTAGAAAACAGAATTAACATGACTATAAGCTTGACAAACATGAGTGACTATTAACCTGTAATTCTCAATGACCTATGTGCTTAAAGACTAAAGCTTCATGTTATAAGAATAAACAACCTGTAAACAGATGTACAGTATAAGCACAATGACCTTGAAATTGTTGCAATATACAAAAATATTTTCACCAGAGGTAGAAATGTATAGTGCAATATGACAAAAATAACCTTAATTTGCATCATTATACAAAATATCCTAAAGAGGAGTAGAAACATATACGGTGTGACAAAAATAATTTTACATTTGCATTAATATGCAAAAATATTTTAAATAGAAGTAGGAACATATATACAATATGACAAAAAGTATTTTTGAATTTATATCATTATACAAATTATCTTAAATAGGGAATGAAAAATAATTTTACATTTGTATCAATATACAAGAACCCATACCAATGAAAATTATTTAAAACTGATTGTCAATTATTTATAAGTATTATTATAATTATAAGTATTATTATAATAATTATAAGTATTATTATTGTCATTTATAAGTAGATATAATTAGTTACCTTATTATCCTATCATATCTATCCCCTTTTTTCTATTCCAAATGAGATTCCTGAGTCTAATCTTTATTACTCTGCCCCCAACCCTTTAACAACTTATAACCAGCCCCTTACAGATGACAATTATCTATAACCCTGAGAAAACTAAAAACCATCTACCCCACATGATGGTAGAGGTGGGTGTTGTATTCTTAGAATTAATTCCACCAGTCTGGGGGGTGGTGACAATATTTCTATGGGATCCTGTAAAAGACTAAAACAATGGTTAAGTCTCATGAGGACTAGCTATAACATTTGTACTCAGTCTCTGTATAACGCATAAGCTTATCTGAAGTCTTGGCTAGAGTGGTGTAAGGAGATGGACCATCTCAGCTAGTCACCTTGGAACTGTCCTGAGCAGGTTTTAGTCCAAAACCAATCTTTGGGTGGTATTTATTGGCTAAATGGCATTATTATGAACCAAGTAGAATCATTGGTGTGGAGCCCCATCATTCTTTTGGAGACTTCAGAATCACTATAAGGAAATTTTTGCTCACTGTGGAAAATTTAAACAGTATTAATATCAAAATGGAAAGTTTAAATTTTAGAATTGTATTATATCCAAAGAAAGGTTCAAAAGTAAGTATGAGGGGAAAGAGATTTGTGACAACAGTTGTCTTTAGATTTAGAGTTTCTTCTGTCCCATACCAGGTGGTTCTTCTGATATGAGGTAGAAACTCTAAAATTTTCTTTTAACAGCATGCTTGTATTTAGAGAAGAAGAGAGCCACACTCCAACTCCCAGGACACCTTTGATTTTAAATTGAACCAAGACTACAAATATTTTGAGAAGTAAACAGGTTTTAATTTTTTGGTACTGAGAATTTACCCTGTAGAGAATATTTCTACCATTAAGCCAGATACTTCTTTGCTTGGTATTTTTTTCCAGATAGTTTTCCTTCTTCTTTAGATGTCTAAATGTTCAAGGTCTTTTGACTTCTTGAAGATAGGCATTTCTATTTTCCTGTAAAGACAATAACAGAACTATACCCCAATCCTTATTTGGTGAGTTTTCCTTTTGACATGTAGAATTGTCACTTTCCTTGATGAAGTATCACTTCTCCTTCTTAAGAGGTCACTTCTGTTAGAATTGAATCTTTATTAATCTTGATGGTACCCATAGCTTTTCTTCTCCTGTGGAAGCAAAAGTAAAACACTTTCCCCAACTAGCACATATCCTGGTTTCCATTCTGAGGTCAACACATCTCTTAAGTATACAGGTCGATTAAGTTTAGTAGTTTTTTTCTATTGTTTAGTGTCTCTCCACAGCTTTTGTTCCTTTCTCATTAAGATTAATGACTTATAAAGCTGTTCAGTGTTAGCGTGTGCTAGTATATTGTGGGAATACACTGGGGAGATGTAGAGCTTAATGGGAAAGCACCTGTGGTTTCTGATGTAGATACTTTAAGCCAAGGAGGGAATCATAATTAATTATAATATATTGTCCAGGTCTGTCACATCTTACATATGGTGAGATACTACAGTAGAAAGTTTAGGCCTATTCCAAAGTAGATATAGACACTCACAGAAATAGACCTCTCTATCAATTCTTCTATGGAGAAATCTGACTTGGATATGGGAATAACTGCTTTTTCAACTTTATATGCCTGTGCTGGAGAGACGACTCAGTGGTTAAGAGCATGTGCTTCTTTAAAAAAGGACCTGTGTGTGTTACTGGCACCATGTCAGGTGGCTCACAACTGCCTCTAATTCTAGCCCCAGGGTTTTCTGATGCCTCTGACCGCATCTGCATCTACATAACATACTTCAATTCCCACAGTTCATATACATGACTGAAACTAAAGTCAATCTTAAAAAAATCTAAACTTCTGAATGCCAAGGCCACTCCCCAAACATATATATTTTTAATTTCCCTAGGTGTTTCTTTAAAAGAATCTTCCAAACACCATTCAATGATTCAACAGATACAATAGAACTGGAATAACACCTCACATCAATGCCGCCCATCACACGTTAAAGCTGAATATCAACTACAGAAACAACAGGAAACATACAAACTCATGAAAACAAAGCAACTCTCTACTGAATGAAAAATGGATCAAGACAGAAATTAAGAAAGAATTAAAGACTTTCTAGAATTGAATAAATGAATTCGTAACATATTCATACTTATGTGGGAATGAATGTGTTTCTAAGAAGTAAGTTCAGACCCTACATGAAACAATAACAAACACCAAACAAAGCAAAGTGAAATAAAACAACCTGAAGAGATGTCATACTAATAATTTAACAATTCCAGAAATACTATCTGGGAACTTCTACAACTGATAAATACCATCAGTGAAGTGTCTGGATACAACATTAATTTAAAAAAATAATAGTCTTCCTATACACTAACGAAACATGGACTGAGAAAGAAATCAGGGAAACAACACCTTCCATAATAGCTAAAAATAATATAAATTATCTTGGGGTAACTCTAACCAAGCAAGGAAAACTTGTATTATAAAAAATTTAAGACACTGACTAAAGAATTTGAAGAAGTCATCAGAAGATGAAAAACCTCACATGCTCATGGATTTAATGGATTTGTAGTAATATTATAATAAAAACAGACAATCCTACAAAAGCAATCTATGAATTTGATGTAAAACTCATCAAAATTCTAACACAATTCTTCACTGCTTTTTAAAGGACAATTTTCAACTTCATATAGAAACACACATATGCACACCCACACACAAACACCCCCCCCACATGCACACACACATACACACACACAAACCTGGTAGCTAAAACAAATCTTGAATAAACCAAAACCAAAACCAAACTGCTGGAGGTCTTACTATTCCTTATTATAGTTGTATTACAAAACCATAGTAAAAATAAAACAATACGATATTGGCACAGAAATAGACATGCTGATCACTGGAATTGAATTGAAGACCCAGAAATAAATCCACAAACCTATGGACACCTGATTTTGAAATACACAAAGTAAAAAAGGAGGCATCTTCATTAAATGATGCTGGTCAAACCAGATGTCAGCATCTAGAGGAATGCAAATAGATCCATACCTTTCACCTTGCACAAAACTCAACTCCAAATGAACCAAAAACCTCAATGTCAAGCCAGATACGCTGAATCTGATAGAAGAGAAAGTGGCAAACAGCCTTGAACTCCTTCCTTGGCACCATATTTAACTTTCTGAATAGAATATCTTTAATACAGACTCTAAGTCCAACAGCTAATAAATGGGACCTCACAAAACTAAACAGCTTCTTTAAGGCAAAAGATACTGCCACTTGTACAAAGCAGCTGCTTACAGAATGGGAAAAGATATTTGCCAACTACACATCCAGTAGAGGACTAACCCAAAATATGCAAAGAAAACAAAAGCAAAAGCAAGCAAAAAAAACCCAGCTGGGCATCAAGAAAACAGTGAAATTAAGGTAAATATGGATGGGCGGAGGGCAATGTGTAGAGTGTGGGGCTGGAACAGGAGGATCATGTGGGGAGGGGAGGGAAAAAGGATTGAATA
>LOJH01029950.1:0-17260 GCA_001685095.1 Ellobius talpinus
TAGAAACAAGGCAAAAAGTATACAGAAGCAAAGCCCTCCTTTGTAACTGGTAGAACGTGAAGAACGGAACTCAAAGGCCACTTCCTTATCCCGGGTACAGATTCTGACAGAACGTTTGAGAAATGGGCAAAGTTTGCTTTCATCTATGCTTGGTTTGCCAAGCAACAGTTTCCCAACTTCATCTCATCTGTCCCAGGAGGAGCCTGCACTCTAAGCCAATTCTGTGTCTCCACATCTTGGTGAGTCCCTTTATTCTTGTCTATGCTATAGGGTTTTGGGGGACCCATTCATGCTTACTTTTGTCAATTATCAGACTCTTGTAGGAGATGCTGGCCCATGCCAAGGGTCCGAACTCAGTAGTTAGGCCGGGCCTAGCTGAGGTGAGTTTTGTTTTAGAGAAGCCTAGCATTCAATTTTCAAGACACCATTTAGGCCTAAGAGCTATTTTGGCAGATGTGCTGTAAAAGACTTAGGCCATGCAGCTGGGTATAGACTCTAAAATGCGCACTTACAGTTCAAAGCCAGATCCGCTGTTACCCCTGGGATGCCTCTTAAAGCTTACTGTCCTCCCGGACCCAGAAAATTTTTGTCGCTACAGGGACAAATGGACAGAGCTTACTTGTGTTCATGGTTTTTGGGCTCTGCGCTCTCGCCCTTCCCTCAGTAGCCAGTGTCTCGCAGCACTGGTCTTGGTCGCTAGGGCCGCGACGCCTCCAAATACCTGGTCATCTGGGAATTGGGACCCCAACAATTCCAGCTGGACAATGCAGCCAGAGGAACTGGCCCCTCCCCCACTCCCTCAAACCCACACTACTCACCCCGTCCTGTGGAGCAATGTACTCCACATTCCTCTCCTTCCTTGCCCTTGCCTGCCTGTCCCTTGCCCACCTTCCTCCCCCTCCAACCTTATTTCCCACCCTCGGACCCCCTCTGCGCACAGGGCTAGCCCCTTCTAATCCTCCCCAGTCTCTTCCCATACCAGATCCCACCTTAGCTCCGCCCTTCTCTGTCCTCTCAGGGAAGTGGTGGGAGTGGATGGCATTATCAAAGTTTATGTTTCCTTTTCTTTTCCAGATCTCTCTCAGATAGAAAAGCAGTTAGGTTCCTTTTATACTAACCCTTCTGCTTATAGTAAAGAGTTTCATTACAGAGGCAAAACATTATGGTTTGTTGCCTCCTTCAGGGTATGGAAGTGGTGGGGGGGAGGGGGGGAAGTAGTTAATTTTAAAAATCCGGCCATTCTAGCTCAGGCCTTAGCAGCTGCCCTGAGGCAACAGGAAGGGGAACAAGGGAAGCCAACCCTAAGGCTTTACACTGCTGGAGCCCAGCGTCAGTCAATCTCACAGGCAACCTATAAGTGTGGCCTAAATGGCTGTATGGCACGATATTGCTCCTACGAGGCCATGCCCTATCTGCCAGGAACCTGGACACTGGAAATCACAATGCCCCTGTGCACGCTTGTCCTCTATGACACACCATGAAGGTCTGGCCTCACCAACATTGACTAGTGAAACTGTGCCAGCCTTCGTACTTCTCAGCCTTTCAGAGGATTGATGCTGCCCAGACTTGGTATATCCCTTAACCCTATCAGAGCCTAAGGTAAAGCTGCAGGTAGCGGGTAAGTCCATTACATTTCTTTTGGACACGTGACCTACCTATTCTATTCTAACATCTCACTTGGGCCTTATATTCCCCTCACCAATTTCAGTTATGGGGGTAGACGGGACCCATTCCTCCCCATTTAAAACTTTACCACTGCCCTACATTCTTGAAGGACAATTTTTCAATCATTCTCTCTTAGTGATACCTGCTTGCCCAGCTCCTTTACTGGGTTAAGATATCCTTAACTAACTCCTAGGTCTCTCAAACTTCAATGGACAGGACCTCACATGACACCTGCCTTCTCACCTCCCCCAAGGAACAGATCCCTGGCGTCTCTGGGATGACAGTACATAGGATGCCTTTCCAGCCACACCTCTCGCTGAGTGTGAACCCACAAACACCCAGCTTTCCCCTTTCCCACGTCACCCCATGACAGCAGGAAGTAGCCAGACTTGAGTCAATGCCCTTTTTTTCCAAAGAGAGCCTAAATGTTAGTCAAAATATCACCTCAGCTTCCTGTCAACCCTTATACAAATAGTCTAGAATGTAAGTACCGGTCTCTGGCCTCCATCTTTGGAGGCCCTGCCACTGTGCCAGCCAAACCTTGACCCCTCCCCAGACAAGTGTCAAAGAGGCCTGCCAAGCCTTGGCCCCACCCACAGAGGAAGGTCAGGGCAGCTTGCCTAACCTTGACCACTCCCCCAGTCTATTTAAACTGCTCCCCAGAGAGTCCCTTCATGGTCTCTTCTCTTTCCCCCCAGCGGTCATGTTCATGTCTTCCCAGTTCCCCTCGGGGCCACCTGAGAGCACAGGAATCCCATTCAACCTGGATAGTTTTTAAATTTGTTTGTTGTGACTCAGCTTGATTGGGATTTTTGCGTTGGCAGAGAGCTTGCATTAGGAATATTCCTAACAGAGACAGGTTAGATATGCCCCAAATTCCTTCTTTTTTCTTATCCCTAGTAAGAGCAAAACAAAATGAAAGTAAATAAACAGAATTTGAAAACCTTGATCAAATCTGTGTTCTAGATCCACCTCCTTGCACTGATGGAGACTGCTACGGCTTCCTATAAGTTACTATGGCATAAGAAAGCAATTCTCCTTTTAGGGCGGCTCCTTTATGATTTCAGATTACTGGCATTGCTGGAAAAGATGCTAATCCGAGGAAGCAAAATAAAAAAAAATGGATAATGTACAAAATGGAGCACAGGAAGAATACGGGGAATCACATTTCTGATTCTCAACTCAGTGTTGCCACTGTGGGGTGGGATGAGATTCCTGGTAGGAAGTGTTTCTGGGATCAGTAGCTGACACACGAGAATGAAAATGAGATAGCAAGGCAGGTTGGGAGGGTCTCAGGAAAGTACTAAGTTGGTCCCTACCAAGAGCTAGCTTCCCCAGGGAATGGAGGTAGGGCGATTAGAAGGACTCCTGAAAGCAGACTGCGACAAGACTGAAAATGAGACTAGAGAAATTATAATAGAGGTCATTGAAAAATTACATACTCAGGTCCTAGTCCAGCTAGCCACTGCTATTCCTGGAAGGAAGTATTGCTGGGGATCAACAGCTGATGTGAAGGATAAGCAATGGGCTACCATGGAAAGTTGAGAAGGCTGTAGGGAAACAAACAAGCTGGTTCTGCATACGCTGATTTTTTCCTTAAGTATTCTCGTTTTCTGAACATTGAGATGTAAAAATGATGTTTTAAATATTATTTTTTTAATCTTAATCAAACTCTTATACTTCTATTTTCACATATGAATTTAACAATGAAATTTAACTGATGAAATAGTGCATTAACCATAAAAGTATTAACAAGTATTCAGCAGTGCTTCAATAGCACAAGTATTATATAATGTTCAGATCAGGTTAAGCATGATTTTGTTATGGTGAAAATTTAAAATGATTTTTTTTAGTTGTTGGTAATATATAGTACACTGCTGATCCTGATTATTACTATGATGTAATATCAGAGATCCTTCATTTACTGTAACTTAGTACATATTAATCAGCCCGGGTAGCTCTCAACTCAATTCTCCCCAGCTCTCATAGCCACATACAATTCTGGTCACAACTTCCTTCAGAGCAAATTTTAATTCTGTGTTATGAACATCAACATATAGTATTTGTTCTTTTGCCAGACATATTTCATTTCTTTCAGTGTCTCACACATGCCAAGGTTTTATTTTTTGTTACTGATACATAATCACTAATTGTGGATATCTACCGTGTTTCTTTGTCTATTAAGAAGCTGATTCATACCTCTTTTTTTCCAGTCAGCATAATAGTTTCTTTAACATTATAATTTTATTTGCCTTGGATATATACTCATTATCAATATTGCTAGTTCCTAGATCCAAAGCTCGAATGGGAATATATAATCTCAAGGAATTTAAGAGACCAGAAAAGAAAAAGGAACCATGGAAAGAAGGGGAAGTCTAGAGAAGTGAATATCAGGATATAAGTGATACTTAGGAGCAATGGGGAAAATAGTATGGGGGCTTTTACTGAGGCAAAACAAAGAAGAATGGGGGAAAGATAGGGATAAACAATACAAAGGATGATTGACAAAGACATAAAGAATCATATAATTTTATCTAAAATAACATATTCTATATAAATGTGTATATATGTACATTATATGCATATTTAGTTTATATATGCATATAGAAGTAAATAATGTTAAACTATATATGTTTTTAAATGACATTCTATTATTTGGGGTGATAATATTTCCACCAAGAGCCAAAGACAATCTACCAAAATCCCCCATACAAGTCATGAGAAACCTACATTCAAGCTGTTAATCAGACAATCCAAGCAATAACTGAAATATAGGCTATTGGTGTTGCTTTAATTAACTCTCAGAGCTAAAGGTAAGTTTCTATTGCTGATGACATCATCTACTTTGGACACAGGACATGGGAAATTCTGACAAGATCTTACCTGGAAGCCTCCTTTCTGAGGAATAGCTTTCACTGTACTGGAAGATGCTATGCAAGCTATCAAGAGAGAGAACTATATTCCTGCCCAGATGAAAGGCCTACCAACCATAAAAAGAACAGCCTAGCATGTTATTATCAAACATATAGTAGTGGTCCTTATATCCTGGAGGTGAGCAGAGATGTGCTGGTTACTTTTTGTGGATTTTTTGTTGTTGTTATTGTTGTTGTTATTTGTTTATTCATTGCCACAGGACAAAAGATAGGGTCATCTGGGAAGAGTCAACCTCATTTGAGAAAATTCCTCTATGACTTATAAGTTAGTCTATCAGGCATTTTCTTGATTAATGTTTGATTTGGGAAGGCCCACTCATGTTGGTCAGAGCCATTCAAGAGCCAGTAGTCCCGGACTGTGTAAAAAAATCACACTGACCCTGCCATGCATGGGAAGGAGTTAGTAAGCAGAATTCTTCCATAGTCTCTACTTCAGTTCCTGTCTGAACATTTGTTTCATTATTTCTCTTCAGGATGGACTATAAGCTATAAGATGAAATAAACCCTTTCTTCCTCAAGTTGCTTTTGGTCATATTGTTTTATAACAACAATAGAAAGCAAATTGAACTTAAGGCTTCTTCAACAGGAGGGAACTCATGCTTGGTACCCATGGCTGATTAGGTCATAGCATATAAAGTAAGATCTATGATTGTCATTTTCTTACACTAGTATAATCTTTAATGACATTTTTAATACTTACCCTTGTATGCACGGTAAATGCTGCTTTCAACCCTTATAGTAGCAGATTATGTTAGCAACAGACAGAGACCCTAAAGGATATCCACAACTGATTCTGTGGTCTCCAGCCCAAAATGATATTTTTACAATACAACCCACACACCTAAGACTTGGGTAACATCAAAAGATTGTAAGAGCCAGAGGACCAGCACATCTTTTCAAGATTTTGTCATACTTTTACAGATATGGCAGAGAAGCTGTACCTATGAATTCTCAACAGTATAGTTGTATACACAACACTTGAACAATCAAAGTACCAGTTAATGAGTCAACATGGATAAGTGAAGGCTTGGGGATCCTCCTATAGATGAAGAGCTACAGGCAGTTAATAAATACTGAAAGATGTAGTCGAACATTTTTTGGAACATTCCCAAATATGGCACAGAGAAAATTCAAGACTTAACTAAAATTCTGGCCATAGTAGTCTGTGAGACTGAACCATCATAGCTAGCTACTTTGAAGTTGTCCTGGATGTACATTTTTTAAAAAAATGGCAGCAGATGCATTCTATGAGGTTAGGTCATTTTTCTTGTCTTCACTGGTGTCTGGTCTATTTGTTCTAAAATCACAAAAACTTTTTAAGATTACATACATATCTGCATTAACACAAGTATGGAAAGTGCAGTGTGTACAAGTCACCTAAAGATTTCTGCTCTATGTTGAGTAGATAAAAGTTGTCTGTCAAGTTTATAAGTCCACTTGGACTACATGAACAAAATGTAATATAAATCTCCATCCATGTTATGTGAATGGATGGCATGTAATAATAAGTCATGAGAATTCTATCGTCAACAAGATTTATCATGTCTCAAATCCAGTCTCAGAGTTGTTCCCAAATAAAGGGATCAGCATATACATTACCTGCCTTGTAGTTTTTCTTGGTTTCTTCTTTCATGTCTGCAGCCAAGATTTTCAGGAAGTCTTCCCTGATCAAATCTGATCTTTCACAATCTTGAAGAAATTCATAGTTTCTCATTTCCTATAGAAACAAAGGCATAAGCTCTCCCCCAATGAAACACATTTCCTGATTTCCATTATGTTGTTAAAACATCCTAAAAAGATATAGGCTATTTTAATTTAGCAGTTTCTTCCACAATCTAATGTCTCTCAGCAGCTGTCATTTTTTGTTCATTAAAATTTAAAAAAATTAAAATTAATAAAACACTATATGGGGTCCAAATATCCTATGTTATATTTCCTAACCTTTCATAGCTTCTTCTTTTCTATATTACTTTACTCTCTCTTTAAAGACTTTATTATTATTAAAGTATTTTTTCTATGACTGTCTATACTCATTTTTCTTTTCTTTCTTCAACACCTAAGTACATTTTCAAGCATACTGTACTTGTTCAGAGGTTTTCTCAGCCTGAACCTGGCTTTCTGCAATCTGCAGCCTTTTGGATCCAAGCATGCTCGCTATTCACAGGCACCATTCAAATGCTTGGTTGCCCAGCAGGACCTTAAAATGGAGCCAAACCTCTGTATTCTGCCAGCACCTAGATTGCCTGAAAGACTGGTTGCTAGAAAGCAGCGTCCAGCTCCATGTAAGGAACTTTTCTCAGCCCTATGTTTGGATATGCATGCCTCCACATTGGACATCAATTGTCGTCAGAATTTCTTTGTAACACCAGCTCCCAAATAATGTCAGGGAGATTTATTATTGAGTATTAAAGCTTTGCCTTAGATTAGACTTATTCCCAACTCACCCTCATAATTAGATTAATCTGTTTATGTTTATCTTCTACCATATGGTTCATTACCTGTCCTCCGTACTTCCTTTGCATCCCGCTGGTGATTCCCCTACACTAGATTCTATTCCAGAGTTCCTATCTCTGTCTAAAAATCCAGCTTATCCTCTCCTGCCTAGTTACTGGCTATTCAGCTCTTTATTAAACCAATCAGAAGATTCCTTTGACAGATGAGGCAAATAATGACAAATTTTACACAGTGTGATTAAATATCCTGTAACAAAAAGAGGGATCATTAGTTTTTTCCCAAGGATGAGTCTCCTAATTGACCTTGCAATATCAGGTAGTCATCCTTAAAAACATAAACATATAAGTATAATGAAGTAGACTCAGAAGAAAGTATTTATATATTTATTTACATATATGCATGTGAGTGTAACAATAGTTTAAGAAAAAAGGGATTAATTTAGAGGCAGTGGGGGGATATGAGATATGCTAAAAGAAAGAAGTCAAGGGGGAAAATGATATAAATAGTACATATATTTGAAAAGAAAAGAATAAATTTAAATATAGCTCTGCTCTGACTGAGAACCATGTCAGTATCCATGGCCATACCACAACCAAGTTCTGTGTCATTGTTCACGACTCCTGTTACCATCCAAGGCTGATCAGATATCCGGGGTCTGGAGTACTTCCTGGGGACACGTTGATTTTTGATTACCACTCTGCCACTAAGGTCATGCTAGTCTGGGTGACCTGAGGTTCCAGCTAGGGCCATGATGACATTCGGGCCTAGTCTGCGTCCATGGCTGTGGCCCTGCTGCAGCCTCAGTCTGTGTTAATGTCAATGGCTCTTTTTACCATCTAAGATAGTGAGGCTAGGACTGCACAGAGTTATCCCTGAACCTCGCCGACTCCCGCAGCACAATAGACTTTACTCTGTTGACAGGGGATCCTGTGCCCTCACCCCCCCAAGAGACTACTTAGAAGATCTGACCCCACCCTTCAGCTGCCATATGGTGGCATAGGTGAGAGAAAGATGCCCTTCCCCCTTTTCCCATTCCTACCTATGGCAGGAGGAAGAGGTGGCCCCAGAGTTATGAGAGTGAGGTCATATCCCTCACAGGCATTTCCCTTGAGCAGCACATTAGATATGACCCTGTTGACAGGAGTGCAGGTGAGCCAGCTCTGAGGTTGTAAGAGCAGGGGAGCTAACCCTGCCCCCTCATCTGCCCTGTAGTAGCATGGCTGCAGAAGAGATACCCCCAATCCCTTGCCACCTGCCGCAGGCAGGAGAGCTGTCATTGGGGCCAGGAGAGCAGGAAATCCGGTCCTGTTCCTTGCAGACACAGCACTCAGGAGAGTGGGCTCTGAACCTCACCTGGGCAAAACAGTAGAACTGGCCCTGGTGGTGTGAGTGCAGGGGAGCCAGCAGACCCCAAAGGCAAGAGAGCAGATCTGGCCCTGACTTCTTGCTGCCTGCTACAGCATGTGAGCTGGTCATGGCAGTGCTGGAGAAATACACCTGGTGGTGATGATGAGGGAAAGCCGATAGGCTGTCCAACCCAGCTGTTACCCAGTGCCAGAACCAGGGCTGAGTTAGCCCACCCCAACATCAAGCTCATCTATGCACTGCTGGAACATGTGAAGGAGATGAACCTACAGATCCAAAACAACAAGATGTCCATGACACAAGGCAACAACAGGATATCCAAGAGCAGTGCCAATGAGTGCCCAGAATCAAGGGTATAGCAGAAGTCAGAGGCCTCAAACCAGACAAATGACTCATTGCCATGAGCACTTATTAGTAAAGGTGGATGAACTAAAGAGTATGTTGAGACTTACTGTATCACAATAGCTTCCATGCTGGAAATTTTTCTCTTTTTTATTTTTTGTTATTTGTTTTTCTTTTAAATTTTATTTTGTTGGGGAGCTTGCAAGGGCAGAGGGCTCACACAAAGGGACAAGAGATGAATGGGATCGGGATACATGATGTGAAATCCACAAAGAATCAATTAAAAACTTTAAAAAATAAAAAAATAGTTTGTTTTTTAACGTTTTGAGGTACACCAAAACCGATTTCACAGGGACTGTGCTCATTTACCTTTTCATCCAAAGTGTTGCTTTACCTTTTCTCTGCATCCTTCTGAGCACTCATTCTGTTTAGGTGTTTTACTAACTGCCACCCTTACCGGGATAAAGTGATGTCTTACTGTGATTTTCATGTGGATTTTCACAATAATTAGTTGCTGATAACTTTTTTGCATTCCACTTGTCCATTTCTACGTCTTATTTGGGGAAATGACTATTTAGGTCTTCTGTATATTTTGATATCATTTTATATTTATTCATTTATTACTAATGATAGTTTTTTCAGTATTATATCATATATATTATATTATATATATATGTATATATACATATATATATAACCCTTTTCAGGTAGTTTTTAAACATTTCCCTTCTGTTGTTTTTATTCCCTCGGTCATTGTTCTCTGTGCTRTATACRAGACGTTTCAAACATTAGCCAATATTTTGTTTCATTATGCTTTCATTTGRCTTTTGCTTCCTTGGGTTTTAGCACCTTATCTAACAATCCCAGTCTTTCCAATACTCTGAGAGTTTCAAGGCTTATATTTTAAATTATTAATTCATTTTCTTTCAGCATCATTTTTGGGAAAATCTTCCATTTCTACAATGCACAGCCTTTATTAAAAAAATCAGTTGTTAGTAATTTGTGTTTAATTCTAAAATCTCTTTTTTCAGTATGATTTTTTTTCTCAGATGCTACACAAACATCTGCTTACCCTAGGAAGGGAAGCAATGACATACCAAAATAATGATATCACCAAGGCCAAATTTGTTGAATCAATAAGTTTATTAGGTTTCCTTTTAGAAGAATGAATACTTTTGGATTATCATTAATTGCAAATAACTGAAACTGTGGTGAGTAATAAATTCATCCACACTAAGAAGGGACACCTAAAAATATAGCTTGTGTGAGGGAAAGTTTAGGTTTCCTTTCAAACA
This sequence comes from Ellobius talpinus, assembly GCA_001685095.1. NCBI lineage: Eukaryota > Metazoa > Chordata > Mammalia > Rodentia > Cricetidae > Ellobius > Ellobius talpinus. The sequence continues at coordinate 10,055 of LOJH01029950.1, forward strand.
AAAAAATATGTGACTGTCCAATTGTTGCAGCAACTTATGTTGAAAGCATTTTCTCTAGTTACAAATTTGTCACAGGGGAAAAGAAATAAGAGAATAGCAGCAGTAACTGTTTTAAAGCTGCCTGTGGGTGAGAGCATTGATGGCAGTGAAAGATATGTTTTGTACCTTGACCTAAAAAAATGGTCACATGAGGATTCATATGTGACAAAATTGTTCATAACTAAATACAGCATATGTTGCCTCATGCACAAGTGCATTTGAGACAGATAAAGTATGAATAATCCAAATAAATTTAATCACTATTGATATTTAAGCTGTGATATTGTTCTGTTGTACAATATGTTATATTGGTGGGCAGGGAAATACTGGCCAAAGGTTTATGAGATCTTTATGTATTCCTTCTTAGAACTACATGAAATTCTACAGTTGCTAAAAAAAACTAAAAATGCAGGGGAAATGTGTAAGAAAACATTATAAAAGCAAAAATCTAGAATAAGATCAAAATTAAAAGTAAAGGAATAAATTAAAGGCTCACTAATAGCCACAAAAACAATACTGAAGCCAAGCAAAAGTTTCAAAATAAATCAGTCACAAAGAGAAGATAAATGTGTTACTGACATATTCAATAATCTCACTTGTGAGAGTAATCTATACTAAATGAATACAATGACCTCAAAACAGAATAAGGTAAAGAGATCAGTAGGAATTAGTTAGGCCTTCCATAAAGCAAGCTAATGACCAGGTAAATTCCATCAGATGAGATATTTACTTCTACTTTTAATGGAGTGTTGGTTTGAGTCTTTGATTCTCCAGTCAATTAGTTCCAACAGTCTATTCAACAGAAGCTATTAAACCATTTATGCATGTATGTAAATGAAATGGATGAAATCCAGCTGCAACAGAAAAGTAATTAAATGATTAATTAATTACAATTCTCTCTCCCTTGAAATGATTAAGTCTTATAATCATTGTGAGCCAAGTATTTCTTTTCTTCAAGAAGTATGTAGGAAAAGTGATATGATAATGAATTCCAATGAGAGTTTCTCCAAACATACATACCACTGCCTCCATAGGGGTACTACTGGAAGTCAATTACCCATTCAATAAAAAGCATTTCTTCATAACTTGGATATATTCAAAGATGGAGCATTTCTTTTAAAGACAATATATTCTATTTGATAGTTACAATCAACCCAAACAACACAGCAAATAATATCTATAAGAATACTGTAGAATGTATAATAAAAACCCAGAGAAAGTTATTAGAGTTCAATCTAAAGATCAGAAAAGCAAAGCAGCAAGCCACTGGAAAGCTCTTACTTATAAGAAATCCTCAGACAGAAAAAAAATGAGTTTCTGTCTCATCTCAGTTTATATTTTTCTCTGGTGCTCTGATTAAAGAGGTGAGCCACCACCACCACCTAGATCTGATTCTACATTGATCTTGTGTAGCCCAAGGTGGCCTTGAACTCACAGAGATCTATCTGCCTCTGTCACCCAAAATCCTAGGATTAAAGCTGTGTGAAATCACTGCCTGCCTGCTAGTGGCTTAGTGTTACCACCTGGTCTTCAGGAAAGTTTTTTTTATTAAACATAAAATATCACTATATGTTCCCCTTTTGTCAAAAATAAAAATAAATAAATAAAAAGGCTATAGCTAATAAAAGAAAAACTATATACAATATATACAGGCAATAAATACATTGACAATATCTAATTTATTTATATTTGACCAAGTCAGAGAAAATACTCCGTATGTATCCTATCTTAGTGAGTACAAAGTTTTGTACCTAAGTTTACTTTCTATTGTAACTTGCTTTACCATCCAAAACTATCTTTTGATATCTCTCAACCTTATATACTTTACATTTCTTCAGTGAAATTCTTTTCTGAGTCTCATAAACAATAAAAGCTATAATTATCTATTCTTCAACTACCTCAGAGATCCAAGAAGGTAACATTAACTGAGTAAGCAGGAATTGCTGGCAAATGATTTCTGAAAATTGTGAGTAATGACAGAAATGTCTGGCTGCCTAGAAAGTCACCCAAAGTTCCTCTGCAACACTGGCATCACCATCTTTGGCCTACAGGCCTGGAATATCTGACAGACTTTTCTATGAAGCAACGTTTTTGAAGGACTGTCCCACTTTGTCTGAGCAAAGTTTTCCAGTCACTCTCTTTTGTGTACTGCTTGTCCCTTTAAGACAGAATACTGTCAGCAGTTGAGGCAAGGGCACTTTCTTGCCCAGCAGCTTACTAGCTTTATTTATAAAACATGAATAAAATATCAATATAGAATACAAATCTGTGCAGTCTTCTAGAAAAACAAAATCGAAAACTCTTAACTGATATGAAAGCACTATTTCATTGTATTTGGAAGCCTAATGTCTCCTAATGTTTTTCATTACATCCTCCCCCTTTATTTTTACTACTAATTGCATTTCTTCTCAGGAACTGCTTCAAATTTTATGAATGGGATCACTTAATCCTCCCATCAGTCCTCTGCAGCCCAGATCATTTCTAATGACATGAAGACTTGCTCAGGATGGCAGAGCATGGAAGACACTATAGGATTCCATTGCTGTTTGAGGTTTGGTGCTGCTTTGCTTGCTTCATTAATATTATTTATTTATTTATCCATAGCTTGCTTGGCAAACAGAGCTGCCTAGTAATTTTCTTAAATAAGTTTTTAAATAAATTTGATGCCTCATGTACCTAGGATGAGAGTTCAACATTCACATATATTCTCCAGGTGTGCTCTTAAACTTAAATCAATGTTATCATTATAGGCTAACTGACAAAACAAATAAAATATTATGTGTCATATGGCATAAAAATGCAGAGCACTTGAGTGCACTCTCCAGCCCCTTGCTTTATGGTTTTCATTCTTCCCCAAATTTCTGCCCTTCCATAGCCCTATTATCCATAGATAAACTTCTATCCCCTTTTCAAAAATTACCCCAAATCCTTGCAAAGATAAATCATAAAAAAACAAATCTGCAGTTTAACAAAATAAAAGGATGATCATCTATGCCAGCATCAAGACAGAAAAGGGGCTAAATTCTAGATGTCAACAAAAAGTAAAAATATGAGATGTTGATAAGAGCATGCTTATAATTTGAAAATATGAATAAAAATCTCAAAAATAAAGTACTATTTCAGATGATATGCTCAAAAGCAATTTAGTTGTGGAGATAGCTGAATCAGTTCCTGCATCTCTTTCAAGAACCTGGCCCTGAGTTATATTTATCCCCAGAACCCACATAAAAAGATGCCAGGCCTGGCAGAGCACACTTGCAAACAGATTGCTGGGGAAGGGGACATAGACAGATCTCTGGGTGGAACAGACCCAAGCTTGGTCTACCTGTTTAATTTCAAGCCAAGGAAAGATCCAGTTCCAAGAAGGAAAAGAACAATTGGGTAGCACCTGAGCTTGTTCTCTGGCTTCCAGACTCATTTGTGCATGCACAAGTACACCTGCCTGCCCTCACATGGATACACACATACATCAAACATTAATTCTTTTAGTATTAAGAGAGTATGCAAAAGTGGTAAGATAAGAATATTGCTTAAAATGCCATGAATGAAATGACTCATTTTCCCTCCTCAGTACATTATAATAGCCTAGAATTTCTCAAACTCTTGCATCAATTTGTCCAAGGTTCTGATAGCTGAGAGATTTCAAGAGTTTCCTCATCAGCAAGACATATTGTTATGGATATTTGTCCCTACAGTTGTCGGAATGAGTTTCTAACTTCCAAGACTAATAACTAATAACTAAATCAATAAGCTGCATAGTTGTAATTCAGTGAGTTCAGTTAAGTCAGTTTGACTTCCTTTTATCTCATTTAGCAGAGTGCAATAGGTAGTTTCCAGGCATACTTACACAAGTCTATCCTTCATAGTCCATTAGTCCATGCCCATATTCAAGGCTATAATGCTCACACTGTCTTCTTACAGTCGCATGCTTACCTTTATCTGTAGATCCCTCATTGTCTTAGTGAATCAGCTGGGCAATGGTAGTAAAAGATCACATGTCAGACATTGACACAAGAAATATGGGGAAATTGCTGTTGTTATCATTCTTTCTGTTAACAGCATTGGAAAAGAGTTTGGATTTGGAATATTTGTGTTTTTTAGCCAAAGTTTTCATTTTTTTCCATTTTATTAATCAGTATATACTTTTCATGAACTGCATACACTTTGCAGATTATGTTTTCCAAGGATAAATTACTTTTTGTGATTTATCTTAGGAGTGATGAAAGGAGACAGACATCAGACTTATGTGGAGTTGGTTTATTTTGTTACTAACATAATGCTGAGACAGAATAAATGACTTGCAGAGTGGGTAAGAGTCATCTTAGAGATGTAATTTAGATGCAGCATTCTTTCTCCTGCACCTAAACCTCTGACAGCATAGGGTTTCAATAAGAATCAGTGCTTTTAACCTATAAAGGGAAGAATAAGAGTCCTCAAAGACATCTACATCTATGATATATGATCTGTGAGTGCCATTCATTCAATTGGTCATCGTGTTCTAAGGACTCTTTCCTCTGCAGAAATCCAATAAAGAAATCAAAAGGAATGACTTTATATTTTTTCATAAGATTTATTTCATTATTAGTTATTTGTGTGTGTATGTGGATATGTATATGTGAATTCAGGTGCTATGGAAGCCAGAAGATTATGTCAGATCCTCTGGCTGAAGTTACAGAGTTCTGTGAGTCACTTGACTCTGCTCCCACTGTTAGAAATCCCACAAGTACACCAAGCTGATGATTATAACACATAAGCAGATGCCTAGAGGATCCCTGATCTCAGTAAGCCCTGGCAACCACATTCTTAATCAACTTCATTTTATTGTTGAGATTTCTTATGGGCTATTTTGTAAAAAAAAAAAAAAGGATTATTCATTGTTGCATGATACATAGCTACACATGTTCATGACGCCTCCCTTTGGCAGAATTCAGTGTTCTGTTCTAAATACTCTCAGGGCTTGGTTTTCTATATGGTATAAAGTTTTAACTTCATGATTTCCTGCTCACACACTTAAAACTGTTGTCTCACTTTGTGTAGGCAAGTTTGGGTTTCTGTTACATTTTGAGCAGAACTTAATCTTGCAACATTATGGTAACATTATCAGTGTTATCCCTTTAAATGTTTCACATTTCTTTTGGTCTTGTCATGGCAGCTTCTGGCTTCTAAGATAAGTATTCTATCTGAGGTCAGAATCTACTTAGTAATTGTAAAGAACCACTCAATTGAAAGTTTAAGAGTCTAATATAGTGAATTATAGTACCTTCATCAGTCTGATCTTATCCTACAAACTCTTACTATATAAATAAACAGTGGTAAAAATGGAACATGGATTCAACCTCTCCATGTCTGAGCCACATTCTGTTTTTCACAAGGTACAAAATATTGCAGATTCTCTAATGCATTAGAAGAATGGTAGGGGTGTAGTCAATATCTCCAGTAATTATGCATGTTTATGCATTCAAAAGGAAAACCAAAGGTTTAAGCTTGCTTCTTTACTCAGTCACCATGAAATTGTGCTTGTTTTCTTTTCAAAGCCATTTCATTTAAAGAGGCAGTCTTTATTATTAGCTCATAAACTGTATATCTTCCAAGCGTTTAGAGAAAAACTCAGTGCTAAATTATCATATCTGTTTCATGCTGTTTACCTTCAGTTGTCTTTTGTTTTATGAGCTCATTGACTGTTCTAAATCAAATGACTTAAATAGTCACACAAATATCTCCTTGCCTCTTCATCCAGAATGCATTATTATTTGTATTGAGAGACTAAAGAAGTCTCTGGTTTCATTGACATTGTGATTTATAATGCCTCGGGGACTGAAGGAGATTACAGGAATTCAAAATTATTGAAAGGGTTTTTGTTTTGTTTTTTTCAATGCAGACTTCAGTATATTTACAGACAATCCATTCTCTTTTCAACCTTAGGAAAAGTAGTTGGAAAACTCAGGTGAGTAAGTTAAATTGTTTTTCTGTTCAATTCCCATTTTCTTATTGTCCCACACCCAAACTCAAGTGAGAAAATAAGAAAGTGGGAGACATGGCCTTCCCCAGGGAAGAACATGCAAAATTATTATCCAGTGCCAAATGGTTAGCCCCAGAATCATACACACAGACAACACTATATGTCCTGAACATGCAATATTTAAGAATTTAATGTATATGTATGAGTATACAGTAACAATTAATGAAAAAATAGGTCATGAACTTAAGGAGAATGGGGAGGGACATATAGGAGAGTATGGAGGGAGGGGATGAAATGGATAAAAGTTGGGCCTATAATATAATCTCAAAAAAATTTAAAGACTCATTATAAATACTATATAGTGGGAAATATATGCTTCCAAAGTTTACTTTAAAGTATAAAGAATATCAAATTATACTTGATTCTTGTCATTACCAGAGAGAACACAATAGTAAAATTAGAATTCAACTAAGTACTAGAAATCCAATAATTAAAGAATAGGTTTCATTAATTTGTGATTTTTTTAATTTATAAATTTTTATTTGTGATTAATGAATTTGTGATTTTTGCTATGATCATAAAATGAAAAGCAAAGGTTCTAAGATTTTTTTTAAACTAGACATAACACTTTAACAATTTATTTAAAAGTCTAAATGTATTTTTAGACCATGTAACACTAACACATAAGATTTACCTCTTAATGTTTAAGATATTTCAATCCACAGTGCTGATCAAGAAAACTATTAGGATGAATTAAGCTAAGCAAATGCTCCAATTAACTTAATATTCTGAGACAACCTATTTTCTTGCCTTGTCCATTCAAATTAATACTTACATTTATATTTAAATTTAAATATAAGATTATAGTGTAAATGTATGCCCTTTGCAGAATATTAGAAACTATTTTAGATGTCTGTGAGATGGCACCGTATGTAAGGGCACATGTTGTCAAGCCTGGTGAACTGAGAACCATCTCTGGAACCCACATAGTGGAAAGGGAAACCTGATTCTGCAAAGCTGCCCTCTGAGCATACACATGCTCCATGACATATGAATGTATGCCCACACACAGACAGGAGCATGCAAGTCCATGTACTGACAATGTGTCAGTCTATAAAAAGACTAGCATCACATTTATTTTATTGTTTTTAGATGCTCAATGTCTTTTATTTATGGTTAGAATCCAGTTATGAGTGAGTACATACCAT
>LOJH01029952.1:0-13349 GCA_001685095.1 Ellobius talpinus
CAAGCGAAAAGAATGTTTTAGAATGTTTATATTTAGGCTCTGCCCAAGGGGAGTTCTTTTTATCACCTGGATATGCCACTTCAATTTGATAAACAGCAGGAGACGAGAGACTGGCATTGACAAATGCGTAAAACACTGCACAATGCTTCAATTAACGGGCACAATGGAGTGTTATAAAAATGTAGCTTTATTTTCAGCCCTATTTTTCTCATTTTACTCCATTCCACAAACACACATTTGAGTCTCTATTACACAGTAGCGCCGTGCTGGCTGCTGAGTGCGCACACAGTGGTATAAAATAGCACCTATCCTTGGGAAGTATTCAGCACATCTGGGAGACAGACAAGCACAGAGTTGGTGTCTGTGTAGCATAATCCATGGAGCAAGACGAGGTCACCTCACCCATCCTGGAATGAGGAACACAGCAGGGAAACACAGCTCACTCCAGAAGTTTGAGTGGGAATCAGTCAGTGTGTTTAGCTTCCCGATGCTAGGGCAAAGCACCCAAGAGAGGCAATTTTGAAGGCAGAAAGGTTTGTTTTGCTCATAGTTTCAGTCCAGGGTCACTTAGTGCTATCATTAAGAGCCTGTAGCAAGACAGATTGTCATGGGCAGGCGTGCATCAGATCAAGGATGCCCACACTCTGGCAGCTGGAAAGCAAACAGAAAGAGAGGAAAGATCCTGGGACAAAGCACACCATTCAAGAGCATACCTCAATAACCTACTTCTTCCAATTAAGCCTCGCTCTCTCGAGCTTCTACAACCTCTCGATAGCCCTCGAAGCTAAGAATCTACCCCCACCCCACCCGGATTAAGTCTGAGGCCCTGTGATCCAGCCATCTCCCAAAGACCACACCATCTTGTTTTTCTCTCTTCTAGATTCACAATATAATTGTACCTTGTCAGGTTCATTGGTTTCACCTGTCATTCAGTAATTTGGTTACATTACTCCATTTAAACCACTCTCCCAGCGAACTGACCTCTCATGAGCCCCTTTGGGGCTGCTGACCGAGGACAATGAGTCAGAGCATGTAGTCTCTATATTCACCTCCATGGTCTGTCGAAGAGCACAGCTGCAGGGTTTTCCAAGCACGTCCTGAAAAGGCCTAGAAGAGGGCTTTTGGAGACATCTGGAGCCATCACCCCCCATCAGTTTCCAAGCACGTCCTGAAAAGGCCTAGAAGAGGGCTTTTGGAGACATCTGGAGCCATCACCCCCCATCAGTTTCTTTCACTGTAATGGCACAAAGACCAGGTTTGATGAAGGAAGATTGAGTGGCTGAGCCTGCTGGGTGGCCAAATCTCATCATAGCTCATCGTGAACTAATGTCCAGGTGGCAGTGGGTCACCCTTGACAGTTTTTCATCCCTGTGCCCCAATGCTGCTTTCCGGTGTTCTCACGCTGTCCTGAATTCGAAGAAATATTAATACGTGGCCTTCGGAGTGGATTTGGACTTCTGAAAAACTTGGGCTCCCATAATTGGTTTCTGAAGTGATTCAAGAAAACAGACTTCCAATAGGATTTGCTTGTTTATTTATCAGAAGGCAAGAAGAGTACGATAGCGCTCGACAACCATGGACATACCACAGGATCACAGTTAGTTGAGTTTTTACCTGTAGGCTGACTAAAAGCCACACACAGAAGACAAGGTGTTTGGAGACCAAATAGCTGATGCGCTTTATTAGTATACATTTCACTAAAATGGGTGTGAAAATAGCCCTGATACAGAAAGAGTAAAGCCTTGAAGCATGGAATGTGGACATTCCCTAGGTGTGGGCCTACAGGTGTTAACACACCTCACGTTTATTTGCCACTTCTTCATTTGCTAGAGAACAGCCTAACCTACCTAGTTACACTATAATGATTCCATGCCTTAACATGATGGGCTTAAATGTCTTCAAAGATGGAGTTATTACTGTCAGTATCCTTCTCACTACTTCTCACTGCTTTAAGACCAATAGATAGAGTCAGGAGTCACCTCAGCTCGAGRAAGAAAGTACAAAGTCTTCTTTCGGTTAAAGGATAGTCAACATGCCAAAGAAATTACTGTGCCTGGCTGTTATTTAGAAGGCTCAAATGAACAGGGGGTACAAGAATAGATGCTGGAGGTCTTAGAGTGTGGAGGGATGGGAGCACAGAACGTATGTTAATTAGAGAAGAATTTGTTGACATAGGGAACTCACCCTGACTTGAGATTCAATGCCCTGACAAGCATGCCTGGAGCTTGTTTTATATTCTGCTGTGGCAGATCTGAAATATTGAATATGGTGTAGACTAATAGGACAATGAGCACTGAGGAACACACCACAGTTCACAGGGAAGTAGGGTGCTATAAACTTAACCAAGCAGTTGTCTCAGCTACAACTGGTAAGCCAAATGGTATATTTGCTGGAGAATTTCTGCATAGCCTTTGGTCTCTAGTTTATTCTTATGGATCTAGGGAGTGCTTTCCCTTGGCACACAGTAGTGGAAAGAATGGAAGGCAGCAGGTCATTACAGGAAGAGGCTAGCACTATATGCTTACTATCTGTCTCCAGACTTCAACATGGTCTTCAGAGACCATGACCATCTTGACACTACAGAACACCACGTTGGCCCAATATATTGATGGCATTATGTGACCTAAACTGGATGGACCAGAGATGAAGATTTTTTTTACTCACCCTAGTATGAAATACAAACACCGTTGGTTAGAAAGGGAGTACAAAGATCCTCTTCTTGAAATTTTCAGAGTTCCCGTGGTTAATAACACACCAGGTGTTTCATTCTAATGTAAAAGTTGAGTGTTTTTCATACCTCTTATGTTTACCAAGAAAGAAGCACAATTGTGCCCCCTTTTAGAGAAAACATATCCTATTTTAACAATAATATATATAATATCAATTATATATATATTAAAAATATATATTTTACAATGAATTTATGGGTGGACTCAGAAGACTTCAAAGATGACATGGAACATCAGAGTTCTTCAGCAGGCCCAGGCCCTATGAGTTACAGTTCCAGGAGGTTATCAGTGGGTTGAACAGACAAAGCACAGGGTCTCTGAAATGTTACCACAGGATTCTGAGCAGAGACATTCCAAGTTTGGCAAATTACTTCTAGTGTGTAGATGGTTTCTAGTAGATTCCTACGTACCTAACCATATCAAGTGCTTCTATAAACAGACATTCCTCCATGACGCAGGTGTCTACTAAAGCAAGCAGAGCAGGCATAAGAGCAACCATTGCATAAGGAAAATGCCTTATTGTTGGCTGGGTGTAAGTAGAATGTGTACATTACAAACCAGGTATCCCATGCTTCTACATTCTCTACATTCATTGCTGGTATGTGACAAAACTTTTCCTCTGGAGATGTAATACACATATGCCTCCTCACCCCAGATAGCGAACTCATGATAGAGCAAAGTCTGGGTACCACTCAAGTCCAACTTGGTGAACCAGTGAGTTTTATTGAAGTACTTACAGGAATATGGGTGAGGAATTGCTTACAGAATCAGAAATGACTCAAAGACAGCTGCATCTTCCAGCATGGGTGACAGTCCACAAAAGATGGGACCTGGAGCACAGTCTAAAGGCAACTAAACAGATTGGAGAGTGTCCTTTCTATATGACTCTGGTCTAACCCTCTTCTGGGAAGCTGGTCTGCTCTCAGCCGTCTCTGCAGCTTTGTTTGTCTGAGAGGGATGCTCAGCTTTTATTGCTTACTCTGGCAGGGAGGGACCTAGTAAATCTGGTCAATTTTAGGGACTTCCTGAAGCTATTGTTTTCCTTCCTGCGGAAGGAGCTTCCTTGCAGGATGGAATGTTCCAGTCTCAGAGGAAATTGTTCCACAATTGCAATGACACCTGTCACGAGGAGGGAATTTCACACTTGATTACTAAAGGAGAAAAGAATTCTGGCCCAAGTCACTGACGAGTCTGAGCAATATGTCAGTGTGGGTGGGAAGTAGACAGTTGCTGCTGCATTACAGTGCCACATGGGTGTCACCTGAGGGAAAGTGTGAAGGGAAACTCTCCCCATGCAGAGCTGTCAAGAGCAGGCCCATCATCACGTCATATGGAGGGAAAGGCATCTTGGAGGTAAAGATATATAGCTCTGATAGCAATGGGCAGGAAGAGACTGAAAAGAGCAAGACTGGAAATCAATGGCTAAGGGGGCTCTGTAAGAGATGTATGTCATGGAGCTCTAGAAAAGATCATGGATGATATGCATCTCTTGCTTTTATGTTAATGCCCATCAAAAATTAAAAAAAAAGACAATGGAGATGAGGGGAGTGGAGGGACAGCTCAACAGCTAAGAATACATGATGATCTTACAAAACCTAAGTTTGATTTCCAGCACACATGTCAGCTAAAATAAATCTTTAAAATGTATCAACTGCCACAAAACGTATCAACAGTCAGAATGGAATATGCTGTACATGGCTATTAGCTTTTATGGGTTGTTCTGGTGTTTCTACTATGGGTCAAGCAATACAGTGACATGTAGCAGAAATGGAAGCTTTGCAAATGTACTATATGCGTACTTTCTTGCTAAGGATCGTGTAGCTACTGCTGAAAGCCAACCACTCACCATCTGTGACCACACTGTGCCCTCAATATAGCGCTACCCTTGGGAGTTCACCCAGACACTCTGCAATAACCTGGAGCCCTTTCACTCTGGAGAGGGCGATGACTTGGCCTGCTTATCCACAGTGGCTCTGCCATCTGTGTGTTGGGCATAAGAACGCTTCATCCATTGGCTTAATGTTCTGCATAACACTACCTTGGATCGATGTACATTATTTATGGCCAAAGAGATGAAAATTGATCCATAATTACAGGCTTCACTGCTTTCATCATGAACTCCATCATCCTGAACTTTTGGGAGTCCTTTGCCACTTCTTGATTTGGATGAAGTGTTATCCCATAAAACAGTAGTCGGCAAACTATGACTTGTGGTCCAAACTTAGCCTGCTGCATGTTTTGGAAGATGTAGTCTTACTGAAGCACAGCCATGCACAATTATTTGAGCAAGGAGCATGTTTGCTTGGGTACTGTAATGGAAGATCTGGGCAGCTGTGAAAGAAACTATGGCACAGAACCCCTGCATTTCACCACCATTGCCTTATGGAAAAGCTTTCAGGCCCCTTATATAGGACATGTTCTCTTATTTGCTAAGGGTTTGCCAAGAAAACTGAGCAATAAATAGTCAAGATGGGTTCATCTCCAAGAGGGAAGAAACTGGCCAATGAGATACAGGAAGTGAGGGAGGAGAACTGGGGGAGTGGGGAGAGAGTAGAAAGAGGGGGGAGAGAGAAAGAGAGGGTGGAAAGGAAAGAGAGAGAGAGAGAGAGAGAGAGAGAGAGAGAGAGAGCACTCCTGTCTGTTCTCCTTAGAACATGCTCTATTTTGTGGATTTCTTTTCTTAAAAAATGTTTTGTTGTTATTTTGTAGGACTGGGAATTGAACCCACATCCTCACACGTTTTGACAAGCATCCCGCTGTATCTTCTGCCCCCTAAATTAGTGATTTCATGAGAACAACTACAAGAGCTGCTTTAAAGCTTTTATCTGGTTCTTCTCGCATTGGGTCAACTTAGAACTGGCATCTGCCTTTTACTTGAGAATAGCTTTGCCTTGCCCTTTGTTTACTGAGTTTTTAAGATTTTTACCCAGAGCATTTTGTGTGTGAGCCTCATTTGCAGTGAAATTCCGAGTCTTACTAAAATCTTCAAAAACAGCCTTTTCTTTCTGTTTCTTGAGCAGGTCATGAACCTGTCCTGCCATTTGAGCAGCAGGTTCGATGTGATCATTTTCAGTCTTGGCTCTTTGGATGCACTTCTCCTAGTAGGGCTTGGAAAGCTGTATATGTGGCTGCTCCCATCCTAAGACTGGTGCAAGTCATGGTGTGCTCTGCACATGCGCATTTGGAGTGAGTCTGGGAATTATATTGAATCAGATGAGAATCTGGGAAATCTTTCTTTTTATTCTCTCTGCTGTGCTAATACCATTGGCTCCAGACAGCATCATTCACCATTCTTCTAGCCACAAGCATGGCTTTCCATGTTGGCTTTCACAGAGAAACAAGGGACAAAAAGAGAAAGGAAAATGACAAGAATTTCCTCCATGTTCTGTGTACAGCACGTGCCGATTTTTTTCATCCTTCTCTATTCAGAAAGATAGATTTATGTCAAGCTTTTTATATTCGTTGTGCCTCAGAAGTGCCTCTGTAATTGACCTTGAAGCAGGTCTGGGGGAAAAGAATGCAGTCCTAACGACTAGCCTTCACCATGTGTCTGCTGCCAGTCTGCTGACAGAAAGCTGGAATTTTCCCTTGAGTTTTATAGCATATGCCTGCTGAAGTTTCCCCATGTGGCTTGATCTCCAGTCAAAGCTCACAGATAGTTTGAGGAGACAGACAAAACTCAGAGACTCCATCATCCCTTAATATGTCTCCTCTCAACCAACCTGTTAGTGTTTTCTTCTCAGAGTCCGAAAGACAACCCCCACCCACCGTACCAGGAGGAAGGTACAGAAATCTAGTAGAATGATACATAGATTGGCATGGACAATCTAGAAACCCCTTTAAGTCACTGAAGTAGGATTTCCAACTTAATTGTTGTCCACATGAAAGATTAGTGAGGACCTAAAACAGACACTGTCCAACCAAACTTCACTTGAAACAACCTTGTCAGAAGAACCAAGGGGCGGCTGAGAGAAGAGATTCCCAAAGGCTGTCAGGTGAGCCTGGGGCATGAAACAATGACCCTCTGCTATCATCAAAGACCATAGTTGGAGCGGTCATTCACAATGTCTGACGAGTAGACCTCTCCTGCAACCACTAGCTCTTCCTTGGAAGAGCTTGATTTCTTTATAAAAATGATTGTAATTATTTAGTTTATGTCCATGGGGGCTTTGCCTGCCTGTATGTGCACCAAATGCATGCCTGGTGCCTACAGAGGCCAGCAGAGCACATTAGATCCCTTTTGGATGGTTGTAGGCTGTAGGTGTTGGGAATCAAATCCAGGTCCTCTGGAAGATCAGTCTATGCTCTTTACCACTCAGCCATCCCTCCAACTCCAAGTTTGAACTCTTACCCAACTCTTTACCTAAGGAGGTCATGGTAAAAAAAAGTAGGCTCTACTGTGCTCGGGAACTGGTGTTCTGTGCAATAGCTGTGATTATGTCCAGCCTCAACCTACAGTCTTCCTAAGGCCTATTGCAAAGGACAAGGGGAAATGAGGAGCCAGGGCAAAGGGGCGAAAGGCATGTGCTCTGTAGGAAGAAGCCCTGGGATGTGGTTGTTTACAGTGGAGGAAGGCTTAGGCGTGCTCTGCCTGAGCCCTGACTGCATTGCCTGCAGATCAGGAGAATGGCCCTGGTGGGGAAAGGTTCTGAGATGAATGCGGTCCTTGCATATATCATGCAGTGCATATATCGTGCCTTGCACCTCCCCAAAGCCCTTCCCCCGGCTCTAATGAGACTTCAATTATAGATTATCTTATTTGAAAGGGAGATTTATATCTGCAAATGTTAATTAAACTATGTTTATGATGTATTGCATAGTAAACATTCTTGATCTCCTATACTGAAGATAAGAGTGATTAACAACAGCATGCATTATTTATGAATAATGCAATGTGCATTTCAAAGAGTTTTGAAATTCCCTCTTTACAAGTAGGCTTTCCTTCCCGTCTCCACTTTATTATGTAAACTATTACTATAATAATCTTTTACATAGGAGTATTCTAAATGAAAAAGCCTGGAATTAATGTTTATTTTCATGCAGATTTCTCTTTGTGTCATTCAGTTTTTAAAGCCGTCATAACGTTGATTCATCTTTCTTCCTCCCAGGCCCAGAGACAAATATAAACAGGTACCTAGTAACTCTTGGCTGTACTAATTAATGGCGGATGACTCATAATTATTTCTCGATTCAACTCCACTTCTAATGTAAGCAGGGGAGGAGAAGCTGAAACACAGACATGCGCATTTCATATGCCATCTGAATTGCAGTCACTTAGAAGTCTTCGATTTCTGGGTAGAACTGTTAATTCACGCTAAACTCTGACCACAAGAGAACTCAGCCATGATGATAACTCCACTGCCTTCCAGTTCAGTAGCTGGAGGTTTACAATAAGGGAGCGCACAGCAGTGTGAAGTGGGTGAACAAGGGGTCGTTTATCATTTATAGCCGCCAGGTTTTCTTTCTTTCATGATGACATACTGTCAAAGATATTTGTGAGAGTTTGCTGAGCAGACAGGGAACATTGGCCATCAATGAGGCTTCTCATTAGGTGGGCAATCCAGAGACTGGAGAAGCAGGAGCTCAAGAGTATTCATGAGTACATTGGTACCTTATCTTGTATATTCCATAGAACTCTGGGAGGGGCAGGCAGTAAGTGATGTCCATTGAGAGCTGAGTCCGGGTCCAGAACTTTACATCCTCACAATAATCCACTAGGTTCAGGTACCTTACACTTTAGAAGTGAGGCTTCGGGGGTTCAATGTCCTCCCCATGGCCACACAGCTACTCAAAGAAGAAACAGAATTTACAGGCACTTAGTCTAACTTCAAAACCTGAACTCGAAAGTTTCTTTTTCTCCCTCAAATATAAACTACTTTTTTTTCTTATGATAGAAATGAAAAATGCTGATGGCAAAAAGTAAATCAATGCAGAAAAATTTTCAAAACAAGTATTTATCTGTTTAATTTTTGAATAGGTAATATATTCCCATACCTCAAAAAGCAAAGTTGGCTTTTGAATGGTAACCATGGTTATTAATCTACTGTGACTCCCCCTGGAGGGCTTTTATACATACGAGGATTTATTTCTCCTTTTTATACTGATGCCAGCCAATCCACGTCCCCCGACAGCTTGCTTTCCCCCATTTAACCATACGGTGGAAACCTTTGCAATCAGAGCCTCAAGAACTTTTCATTCATTTTAATACCTACAACATATTATATTTCATTAATTTCTAAGATCAAAATCTAGAGCTTATCGAATAATTCTTGCTTGATAAAGATTTGGCTTGTTTTCAAATTTTGGATCTTTGAGACAGGCTGGGTGGGGTAAGTCCTCCCACGGACAGTGACTCTTTACCTCCAACAACCAGCACATCTGTGGGCTGTGTTGCTGAGCCGGAACCTGTGCCCTTAGCACATCCATGGGCACGTGCCAGCTTCTCCCATTATTGGCAAAGCTTGTGAACCCTCGTTTTTCTGGGTCTCTGCCAAATACATTTGGTTTGATTTTATTTTACCATACATTTGGAGTTTTGCCAATCTAATAACACATTGAAATTCTGAGGTAGTTTGAATTACCTCTCTGTTTTAAAAGAATGAAAGAGGTTGGGCCTCGTTTAATATGTATAAGAAACAGTCCTTTCCAGCACAGATCTGTTCACATCCTTTCTTCATTCCCCTTCCTGAACCAGGGAGCTAGATGGCCGTGATTTGACCTGCAAGTAGC
The DNA here is from genome assembly GCA_001685095.1 of Ellobius talpinus. NCBI lineage: Eukaryota > Metazoa > Chordata > Mammalia > Rodentia > Cricetidae > Ellobius > Ellobius talpinus. The sequence continues at coordinate 9,459 of LOJH01029952.1, forward strand.
CTTTTCTAGTTTGTCTCTTCTCTTTTGATATATCATGCTGTCCTCACAGACTCTCTCTCTCTCTCTCTCTCTCTCTCTCTCTTTCTCCATGTGTATGTGTTTGTGTGTTTCTTCATCCAGTCCTCTGTTGATGGACATCCAGGCTGATTCATTTCCCAGCTATAAAAAAAATAAAAAAGCAGGGATAAATATAATCTGCAAGTATCTCTGTGGTCGGGTACAGGAACCTCTGAGCATATTTCCAAGAGTGGTATGGCAGGGTCATATGATTGTTCTGTCTTGAATTTATTAAGAAACTTCCATATTTATTTTCATAATGGGTGCCCAAGTTTATACTCTCACCAGCAGCAAATAAGAGCTCCTCTTTCACTGCCATCTTGCCACCATTTGGTGTCATTTGTATTCTTGATAACAGCCATTCTGACTGGCTCTATGGAATTTTAAAGGAGTTTTAACTTGTACTTCCCTTATATCTAAAGATGTGAAACACTGTTTGTTTTTTTTTAAAATCAACTTTAATGAAAAAAATCTGTTATAATAGAATAGTTATTAAAACTATAAGTGAGGTGGTGGCTGCGCACGCCTTTAATCCTAGCACTTGGGAGGCAGAGGCAGGCAGAGCTCTCTGAGTTTGAGGCCAGCCTGGTCTACAGAGTGAGTTCCAGGAGAGCCAAGGCAATGAAATCTTGTCTCAAAACAAAACAAAACTATGTAAAGTTCTTTAATAGGTCAAACTGATCTGTGTCAATGGAAGTTGGATATATTGCCTCTGTGTGATCCCTGCTAAAGAAGAGACAAGTAGGAGTCTGTGGGAGCACTGAAATATCCAAGAACTTGATCATGGGAATATTTATTAGACATATTCACTGGGATAAACCCTTGAGAGTTGTACACATTACTTCAGGTAAATTATTCCTTTACAGACTATACAAATATTTCCTCGGATAAATAATATGGGAACACGTATCTTTGCGCACTGACCATGGCTAGGGCTTCTGCATATGTCAATGAAAGGCAACACGTATGGTGGTAAAGTGAGCTAATCCTGAGGTCAGGTTTCATTGACAAGAATTCTAGTTCTGAAAATTACAAGCTGTCCAGATAACAGCCAGACCAACTCAAATTTTATTACTGCCAAACTCAACACCAAAAATGGGAGTAATAATAGTATCTACCTTGTATGGATTAATGAGATTTAACTGCCCTGATGGATGTAAAACACTGGGCAGTGTTGCCTGTATAGTTTGAATTGATATATGCCATAAAAGCTCTTAATGAAAAGGTTATTTTAGCTTACATTTCAATTGCCAGTTTTTAGAGCACTTTAAAAATATTGATTGGCATTTGTGTTTCATCTTTTGAGAACTATGTGCTCAGTTCATTAGTCCATTTAGGAATAGACAGCTTCATTAGTTTGGTCTTTAAGTGTTACAGTTCTTTATACATTTTAGTTATTACCCCTCTTATCTGAAGTGTTGCTGTTCTCCCATTCTTAGGTCATATGTTCACTTTTTGGATGGCTTATTTTGCTATGTAGAAAGAAGCCTTTAAATTCTGTGTGATCTCATTTGTCAGTTCTGTCCTATTCTGAGAGATGTTGTCTTTGCTTACATCTTGGAGTGGTTGTTCTTTCTGCTTTCCTCAAGGAGCTTCAATGTTTGCCATTTTAAATTGAGATCTATGATCCATTTTAAATTGATGTTTGTGCAGAATGAGAGCTATAAATTTAATTTCACTATTGTCCAACTGACTCTCTGATGTTGCATCATCATTTAATAAACAGGTTTTTTTCTGTGTGTACTTCTGACACTTTTGTCCAAACTTAGGTGGCTACAAACACGTGGGTTTATTCCTGTGCCTTCCATTATGTCCCATAGACTTCCATGTCCATTTGTGTGCCAGCACATGCTGTTTTTGTCACTAGGGCTCTATAGTATACTTTGAGATCAAGTATTGCATTATCGTTAGCAGTGTTCTTTCTGTTTGAGATTCCTCACCTATTTCGGTCCTTTTCTTTCCATCTGGGCTTTAGGCCTGTTTCCTCTAATTTTGTGAATAATTTCATTGAAAATTTGATGGAGAATGTATTGAATCTTCAGATTATTTCTGGTAATACAATCATTTTCACAATATTGTTCGTGAGAATCCAGGAGTACAGCAGATCTTTTTAATGTCCAGGGTCTCTTTCCATTTCTCCATTCAGTATCTTACTGCTTTTATTGTAGAGGTCTTAACCTCCATGATTAGGTTTATTCTAAGTATTTTTTAAATGACTGTGAATGGCTTGTTTTTCCTAACTTCTTTCTTAGTAAACTTATTATCGACATACAGAAAAACTGTTGGTTACTGTATGTTGATTTTGTAATCCAAAATTTTCCTGAAAGCATTTATTAGATTTAAATGTTTTGATGGAGTCTGTAGAGTCTAATAAGTATAGAATCTTGTCATCCACAAGCAAAGATGATTAAACTACTTTCCTATAGATATCCCTTTTCTATCTTTCTATTGTCCCATTGCTCTAGCTAACATTTCAGACACTATATTGAGTAAGAGAGAGATGGACATGTTCGTTTTATTCTAATTCTAGAGTAAATGCTCAATTTTTTTTCCATTTAGCACAATGTGACCATAAGTCTATCATATATAGTCTTCATTATATAGGGGCATGTTCCATCTATTCCTAATTTCTCTGAAATTTTATTATAAGAAAGGTTGAACTTTATCAAATGCCTTTTCTGCATCTATTAAGATGATCATCTGATTTATCCTAAGTCTATTTATTTGGTGTATTACATTTACTGATCTGTATCTGTTGAACCAAACTTGCATCTCTGGGATGCAGTTCACTTATCCCAATTTATGATATTCTTAATGTACTCTTGAATTCATTTTGCAAATATTTTGTTGAGAGTTTTTATATCTATGTTCATCAAAAAAATTGATCCATAGTTTTATTTCTTTGTTGGGACTTCATCTGGTGTTTGGTACGAGGGGAATACTCGTTTCATTGAATGAATTTAGTGGTAATCATTTCCTTTTTATTTTATAGAAAAGTTTGAGAAGTCTTGGAATTATGTTTTTAAAAGTTTCTAGAAATTAGTTGGATGTGGTGGTACACGCTTTTAATTCCAGCACTCAAGAGGCAGAGGCAGGCATAGTTCTGTGAGTTCAAGGCCAGTCTGGTCTATACAGTAAGCAGGTCAGTCAGAGATACAGTAAGACTCTGTCTCAAAGAAAGAAAGAGAGAAAGAGAGAATGAGAGAAAGAGACGAGAAAGAGAGAGAGAAAGAAAGAAAAGAAAAGTTAAGTTTGCAGAAATTGGTGTTAGTTTGTGGAGAATCTATTCTTGCTTTAATTTTGTGGCCTGTTATGGGTCTGTTTAAATTGTTTAGATCTTTGGGGTTCATTTCTGATAGATCATGTGTATGATGGCTGGCTATTCTTGGTTGTCAATTTAACTACACCTAGAGTTAATTAAAATACAATTCAGAAATGGATGGAACACCAGGGAGGTTATTGTTGTTTTTCTTAATTTGAATTAGGAAGATCCACTTCTAATCTTGACCTTGAAGTGGCAAGGCACACTTTTAATCTGGGCCACTCCTATTGCTGGAAGCCTACATAAGGACACAGAAGAAAGGCACTTTTTCTCTTTGCCTTCTTGCTCTTGCCTTGATAGCAAGTCCATTTTTTTCACTGGCATTAGAGCCTACTTCTTTGGAATTCCAGCATCTACTGAAGACCAGCTGAGACACCCAGCCTTGGGGACTGAGCAACTTCTGGATGCTTAGACTTCCCTTCATAGTCAACTATTGTTCAATTAATTAGACCACAGCCTGAAGTCATTCTAATAAATCCCCTTTACACACACACACACACACACACACACAC
>LOJH01029953.1:3409-17260 GCA_001685095.1 Ellobius talpinus
GCGCACACACACACACACACACACACACACACACACACACCCTGCCTGCCTGCCTGCCTGCCAGGTGAACAGCCTGTGCCTCAGTGACAAAGCTGCCATCTGCCACCAGGAACTGGCAGCGCTGACAGAGACAGGGGCAGAGACCTGGGGACGGAAACAATGCTCTTTGTGTTCCCTAGCCACAGTGGGACCAGCTCTCATCGCTTTCCTAGAATAAGTGAGGGTGTGGGAGCAGTGTGGGTCTGGTTCTGCCTAGAAAACCTGACTTGACCCTGTGTGCCCAGCCCGAGTCCTTGTTTCTTTCCTGTCCCTCTGCCTTCAGCAGCCCCATTACAGCCACCAGTACCAGTACACTTTAGCTCCCCAGTTCCTCCTTTAGCCACACATACTCACGGGCACCTACTGCATGCACACAAATGCCCTCACCTGAGCCTCCTGAATACACAAATGACCACACTTGCTCCTGCTACATACACACATGACTGCACCCATACCTGCTACATACACACATCCCCTCACCTGTACCTGCTCTCACCTGTGCCTACTACATACACACACCCTCATTTTTGCCTGCTTTAGACACACAAATTCCTCACTTGATTCTGTTGCATACACACATCTTCACCTATGCCATTGCATATACTCATGACCATACCTGAGGTTTGCATATACTCATACATATGCCCTCACGTGTGCCTCCCGCATACACACACACACTGTTGCTTGGGCCCATCACACACACACACACATACACTCACAAACACACACAGAGAGAGAGAGAGAGAGAGAGAAAGAGAGAGAGAGAGAGAGAGAGNNNNCACACAGAGAGAGAGAGAGAGAGAGAGAAAGAGAGAGAGAGAGAGAGAGAGAGAAGCAGGTGTTACCCTGGGCCCAGTAGTTGGTAGAGAGGCAGTTTTCCATGAACCAGACAGTTCAAAGGTCACCATATGAGGGCAGAAAAAAAAGACACAAAAATATGAAAATGGACCTGTGAGATGACTCTGAAAGTAAAATTCACTTGCTAAACAAGTCTGATGACATGGGTTTAATGCCTCAAACCCACCGCAGAGACCAACTTCAAAAAAACACAGGCCTCTTCCTCCTTCTCCTCCTCCTCCTCCTCCTCCCTCCTCCCTCCTCTCTCTCTNTCTCTCTCTCTCTCTCTCTCTCTCTCTCTCTCACACACACACACACACACAGGATCCACAAGGAGCTGGGAGAGGGAGAAGGACAGAACCACAGAGGCCGTGAGAGGAAGCTGCCTCGGCCTCCAGCAGCTGGGGCTGGGGCTCCAGAGGTCAGCAAGCATATGTTCTCCCATCAGTCTCAAAAGACCTCAGTACCATCGTTCACCCTCGCTCTGCCTGCTGCTGGAAATTCCCAAGGCCTTTCTGACCTCACCTTCTCCCTGCATCCCCAACCATCATTACCCAGCACTCAACCTCTCTGAGAGACAGGCAGGCCTTTCATCTTTGAGCTCTGAAACCCAGGCTTCAAGGCCTTGGGGCCACAGCCAAGGCTTCCAGGCCATGCTTAGCACAGCCTTCTAGATATCTCCCATCCTGGGTTTGAGACGCCCTCACCTACCTGTCTGGGATAGAGTCGGGGAAGCTCACTCACAAGAACCCTCAGGACTCTAGCTGGTCTTATAACTATGCACCTCCCATTTGGAGAAAACACCCTCTCCCAATTTCTTGGTCCTTCACACCACCCAGGACGTTGGTTGTCGCCCACATTTAAGGAGCTTAATGTCCATGACATGCTCAACTTTCTCCTGCCTCCTTCAGATGCGCCTAGAGAGGCCAGGCCTACTGGGGCCAGCCTGGACACCTGGAAATAGGCTAGCCACCTCCTCCTGTTTCCTGTATCTGTCGGGAGCCAGTGTCCCCAGTCCCACCAGCCGTTTGGAGATATCACCATTGCCAGGGACCACAGCATTACCCTGCTGTGTGTTCTCCAGTCTTCTCATAGGCTGTCCCTATGCATGTGCGCATGCATACGTGTGTGTGCGTGCATGTGCACGCATGTGGGTGGCCTCTATCGCTCTCCACCCTCTTCTCTTGAGCTGCCTTTCTGTAAACCTGGAGCTCGTTCTCTTCAACTAAGCCACCAGGTCCCAGAGGTCCTCCTGTCTCCCCAACATTTTCTTCCCCTGCCCTTAACCCCCAAGTGCTAGATCCGAGTTTAGGCCTCAAGCTTGAGCAGCCAGCTCTCTTGCCCACAGTTCCACCTCCTTTTTTTTTTTTACTTTTTTATTGAACCTTTGGGGGGTTAACATCATGTACCCCAATTCTATTCACCTCTCAGTCCTCCCATGCCCCCCATCATTCCTGCTGTGCCCTCCCATGAAAGAATGAAAAACAAGGAAAGCAAACAAACAAATCCAAGAACAAAAAGACTCAATAAACCAAAGCAAAACAAAAACCACACCAGGAACAGAAAATCTCTGCTTCTCCTTCTCTCCTGAGTCTCCAACCCTCTTCCTCTGTCCTGGCGGCACTGGAGGCTTCCGTGTGTCATAGAGTGCACCCCTTTGTCCCGTCAGCTTGACTGGCAAACGTTTATTGCAATGAGTCACTGGTCTGGTTCACAGCCTCCGGTTTCTGGGACACCATCCTCAGTGGGTCCTTACCAGAGCTCCTCCGGGGTATCCTGCGGTCGCCCTAAGTCTTGGAGATCTTGCAGGTATCGTTCCACAGGACCAGTCCTTTCATAGGCTCCAGTGGGACCTAGACGGGGTAGATGCTAGGGTGGGTGAACCCAAGGCCCAGTTGTGGGTCTGGCTGTTAGCCAGGCATGTCAGATTGAGCCAATAGGGTCACCTGCCTCAAATGTAGTAGGGAGGGGTTGAGGGAGAGGAGTCAGCTCCCTTACATGCATACCCTCATGTTAGGTTCATCCTTGCCTGTGGTGAGGGGTGTGCCCCTCTCTCCTGAGTGCAGGTGACAGCTCTCTTGCTGTAGAGGTCAGAGAGAGACAAAGCCAGCCTTCCCAGGCCCAAGTTCAGCATAGCTCTCTGATTTCATCTCACACAGTTCCTAAGGCCTCCAGAGGTGACACTGACCACAGACATCAACACAGACCCCAGCTGAGGCTGGACCACGGACCAGACATGGTCCTTTGCAGCAGCCTGGGCCAGGATGACATCCTGGCTCTGGGAGGAAGGGATAGCCACTCAGTCCACCTTCTTCTTAAAGCAGCCATCATACTGCCTTTTCTCTGGCAAAGCAGGACTGCTCTGGGCTCCAGTGCCTACTGTTTGGGGCACTCCACTCCCACGAGGCCTGCTATGGAAACAGAGCTGCAGCCTGGGTTCAGCTGGGTCCTGCCCCTTTGATCCTAGAGAAGAAGAAAGCTTTCTGCATAGAGCCCCTTGCCAAGCTACCTACAGCCCCACAGTCTGCCTTCTTGTCCCTAGCACTGCCAAGGGACATCGGAAGACCTTGTTCAGAGATGAGGTGAAGTCAGAGACCTAGAAGAAAGGAAGGAGAGGGAGAAACCAAAGGCGACCATGAAAGAAAGAAAGACAGAGAGAGCCAAGGAAATACAGACAAAAAGAAAGGGGCCCCACTGTGGTCCATCCCCACAAAGGACATGCAAGAATTTGGCAGGAGATTCGGCTTAGATAACAGAGAAGGCTTGATGACAGCTAAAGCCCTGGGACTCATTCCCACAAGGAGGGAGGAGCGTGAGGAGCATGCTAAATGAGGCATGACAATCAGGCTTCCCACCACTCAGGGTTCCCAAGAACTGTCCAGGTCTCCCTCTGCCTTTAGAGTCAACTCTCCCTCAGCTACAGGAGTGAAATTTCGCTGTGAGTCACTGCCACTAAAACCACCTTCCTGCCTGGCCCAGGCCAGCCTCCAAGAGCATGTAGCTTCCCGGCTTTGCCATGTTCTTCCCTCTGCTGGGAACCCTCTTCCCAGACCAGGCTTCCCCTCGTCCACTGGTAACAGATATCTGAGGAAGACTGCTTTCCCCAGAGCAGGCACCTCTCGTGTGCTTGTGAATGAAGGAAGAGTTCAGGGAACCCGGGAATGCCATGATGGTGTGATGTGGGCGAGTCTCCAGCCCAGCATTCAAGGAGTCCCAGTGAGAAACCAAAGCTGGATCTAGGGACTGCAGTGAGCTCTCTCAACCCATCAACGCAGTAAATATTGGTATCCATCAAGGTTTACTGACTGAGAAGATTTATGTTAGGAGGGGGGTCTATCATCAGACTGGTTTTCCAGGCTGTCTGCATACTGGAGAGGCTGAGAACCTGGTGGCTACAGGTCCATAGGCCTGGACATCTTAGCACTCCCAATCCGACACTGAGGGCCTGGATGATTCCTAGAAGGCCACCAGTAATTGGAAGACAAACGAAGCTGGCTTCCAAAAGCAGAGAAAGATATTTATGTGGACAGAGAATGGGTGCTTGTGACATGCTAGGGAAGGGAGTTGACTTCAGCATCAATGACTAGGCTGCCATGCATCTGCCTGCAGCCCCAGTGAAAGCACTGGAGTGGGGAGGTGGCCTACACAAGAGGCGGTCAAGGCTGTGAGGTTCCCTCTGGGGCGTGTAGGTGGCTGAGAGTCCAGGATGACCTCATAACGCTGCCTGCTGCCCGTGGGAGTCCAGGTGGGGCTCAGTTTGGGAGTGCAGTTGGGAACCAGGTCTTGGAAGGAGGGAAGACAGCGAGGGGAAGGTGAAGCTCCCTGGAAGGCAGGAGAAGTCTCTATGAGGTTCCAGCCCAGTGTCAGAGACCATACTGACTACAACAATCGCTTCAGGAACGTGTGTGAGCTTGCATGAGTGAACCCTTTTGTTTGTTTCTCAAACAAAAACCTGGGTCTGTGGCCTAGTGGTAGAATGGCCACTTCCTTTCCAGGGCTGGGAGCTAGAGCTGGGGAGAGGCCTGCCACATGAGGTGCCTGGGAGTGGCTTCTGTAGCACAGGAGGGGGATACGTGGGAATGGGGAACCTCCTCAGTCACTGGTCTTAGACAAAGAGCGAAGGGTGCCTGGGTTTGGATTTAGAGGCTGAGGAAGAAAGTCAAAAGACAGAGTCCCTCTGGGTATGGGGCTGGAGTTTGGAGCCAGGGGTGAGCTCTAAAGGGTAAAGGGTAATCCGATGGATGCTACTTCTTTCTCAGCTGCTCAGAACTGGGAAAGTGACAGTGTGTTTAACAACCACTCATAAGCTCAAGGTCAAGTTCAAGAATCACACAAATTCAAGAACTCATTGAAACTCAGAAAGAGAAACAAAGAACTCATTGAATCTCAGAAAGAAAAAAGCAAACTATGATATCAGCCCTATTGTCCCTAGACACAGGTGGGAGGCCCAGAGAGGTTTTCAGACTAGCCCAATACCACGTGGCTCGGAAGAGACTGAGCCAGGATTAGAACTGGCATAAGACTTCTCCACCTGAGCCCTATTGCTACTGTAACCTGAAGACCTGGCAGGGACCAGAAAGAGTCAAGATCCAGAGAGCAGAATCAGGAATGACCTGCCTCTTGAGGAAGCCTTGGCCTTCCCTGGAGAGGTCAGGGGGCCTCTCCCAGTGAGGGCCCTGAACTGGGCAGGAAGCTGCTAATACAGTTTCTCTCCCTTGTTGAAGTTGGGTTGGCTCAGATCCAAGGGGTGTGCCTGTAATGACAAGGGTCTGGGCCAATGGCAGGGCCCCAGCCACCCCCATCCTGGCTTGCCAGGGAGAAAGAAAACCCTCCTGGGTATTTCTACCATCTGAGAAGAAAGTGAGGCGGGAAGAAAAGTTGGCCGGGGAAACAGCCTGAGTTGCTACTTCATTGAATAAACCAACCCAGTCCTGTGGTTCCCTCCCACTGTCCCCTAGAGGGAAATCCAGGCCAGGCCTGAAGCTGAGAACAGTGAAGATTGTCCAAAGGACCTCCCAGCCTCCAGCTTCCCAGCAAAGCTCCGGAGATGCTGGAGTCCGTTCTGCTGGAAGCAGCAGCAGCCCTCCCCAGCTGAGCCTCACCCTCCCTGGTCCATCTGGGACAGTCTGGGCACTCCCACAGCTCGAGAAGAAGGTGGTCCCCAGAAATGGATGTCTGCATCTTGCACTCTTAATCGAGGTCATGGATCCAGGCTGTGGGGGTGGGGAACATCAGTTCACAAGAGCTGTCCTAAGAAATGTTGGTGTGTGACCTCCTCCGTGAGTAGGGAGCACGCACTTCTTGGAACAGCTGTGAGGACGAGCTCTGACTCCTCACTACCCCCCCGCCCACACCTTGGTACACATCTCACACTTGTTCGCTCACACAAGCTTCTCTTGTGCACCCATTCTCACAACTGTGCATACAGAGAGATACTCACACGGACTCACTCCACAGTCATGCGTTCATATACACAGACTCATAGACATAGCCACGCACACACAAAGCCATGCTCACATGCACTTACATACACATGGAGACACACTCAGGTACATATACATGTTACCCAGTCACAAGTTTACATATGCACATCCACATAGTCACATAACCTGATCCTCCTCCAGCACACACCCATGGTCACACACATGCACACCTACTCCTCAGAGGGTTAGAAGCAATGGGAAATAGGATATCTGGGGGGATGGGAGGATAGCCTGCGTGCCAGCTGCCAAGGGGCAGGCTGGGAGCCCAGGAACAGGGATGGCAGTGTGGGCTGCCATGCAGAGGCAGGGCTCCTGCCCCTTGGCCACCCTGGTCAGATCAGCCTCCATGGCTGCACTCTCTCAGACACTTCAGGCAAGGTTCCCAGGGCTGCATGAACTCAAGTCCTGCCAGCCAGCCTCCCCGCCTTTCCTCAGGTAGAAGTAAAGGGTAGTCCCCAATCTCTGGTGTCCGTCCCTCCACCACACAGGGCAAGGCTGATCCCCGAAGCCAGGCTCCATCCATCCCCACCCCACCCACAGTAGGCAGCCCGGGAAGTACAACCCACCCACTGTTCCTCAGCTATGATACCAACTCCACTCATACCTGATGGCATCTGCCCTTCTCTTGTGCTGGGCTTAGTTGAGGGCAGGCTGCCTCCCTCCCAAAGTCTCCACAAAAGGCAATGAGAACCACAGGCCCTTTAGCCTTAAAGGCCGAGTGAGGACTGGTGATGCAGCCCAGCTGTCTGGTGGCATGCTTGGCCAGCATGCACAAAGCCATTGGTTCAATCCCTGGGACTCCATATGCTGGGCATGGTGGTACACACCTGTGACACAGGAGATTCAAGGTCATCCCCCTGTATAGCGAGTTGGAGGCCAGACTGGACTACATAAAACCCTTGAAAAACCAAATAAAAAATACCATGTTTCAAAAACAAACAAAAAAGACAAAGACAAATGAATAGCACATGAGCACACATGTGTGTGACATATGCATACACGCACGCGCGCGCACACACATACACATACATAAGTGCACACTCACATACAGGGCACTGTGTGGGAATAGGAGGGTACAAAGGGACCCGAGTAGTTCCTACTCAAGAAACTGTTTCTTCCTGATCCTCTGAAAAAAAAAACCCCATATGTGTTCAGCAGCCACAAACATGAGGTCCCTGTCCTCCCCAGAAAGTGGGAGCACCCCACAAGGCAGAAGTGGCCAGCCAGCTCCCCATAGGGTAACAGTCTAAAAGCCACCATGCCAGCTCCCAAGTTTCTTCCCTATTCTGTGCCTGAGGCAGCTCAGGCTTCCACCCAACCTGCTCTCCACCTGAGCCAGAAGGTTTTTTCCAAAACACAAATCAGATGCCATCCAGTCCTTGCTTTCGAAACCTTTGAAAGAGTTCCCAGAGCCTCCCCGGTTATTTGCTGAGTGCTTGCAACATGCCGGTCTGCACTGTGAGTGTCCCACCCTAGTGCGTCATCCACACCAGCTGGAGAGTCCTTCCTGGGAGGGATGCTGCCTCTCAGCCCTCCTCAGTGAACCCCAAACAGTGCTTTGTTGGAACCACACTTTGGTTACATTATGATGGAACATTTTGAGTGGGTTCATACTGGCTCACCTAGGGCTCCTGAGCTCCCATAAGGTGAGGGGCCCTCGGCAGACAGAACCAACAGATGTTCCCTTGAACTAGACACTCATGATCTATTCAGGATTCTGCAATAGGCCCTCAATCAGGTCTACTGGAGAACCCCAGTAGCTTATGAGAAAGAAGGCCAGTTCCTGGCCCTGAGGAAGAGCCTGGCAGAAGATAGCAACTCATTTAGAATAGGCTCAGCCAGCAAGACCCCTAGAGAGGCAAGGAGCCCAGGGTAAAGTGGGGCTATGTGGTCTCCCCTACACATACCATCCCCCCAGCCTGCCATGACTCAGTCACCTCCCATCCAAGTCACCAGTGCTTTCAGTGCCTGTGAGCAGAGGTCAGATGTGAGGCTGGCTGGGTGACGCCCACAGTGGACAGGAAGTGTGGCAGAGCAGGCACAGAGCTGACCAGGTGCCTCATTTGCCCTGCCTCACCCAGCACACAGGCAACTTCAAGCTGCCCATACCCTGAAATGGAACTGAAGCCATCAAGAGAGGGGACTCAAGGATGCAACTTGAGTTGTGTCAAGTCTCAGGGTAGCCAGAGGTGTGGTTCACACTGATGCTGCCTGGGAGGCCCAGGACAGCTGCTGGTGATCTCTATGCTAATTGCTAAGTTCACCTCATGGAGTCACCACACTGGCCCCTGGGGATCATGTCCATGCAAACACTCGGTGGATTCTATAACCTACCCCATGGAAGGTTCTTGGCTATCCTGCCGTTGATGCTGTTATGGAGGGAAAAACATCCATTTCCTCTCCCTGCCCAGTACCCTTGCACAGCAACCACCAGTGGCCCCCCATTACCCATAGGTTCGTTTCAATGCTCATTCGTGTTCATCGAACTTAAATCTATTTTCCAACTTTATTTCCCTTGCGCACAAGCCTTCTGCTCCTTGCAGGGTTCACCCAGCACAGTTTTTGCCCTTTGCCTCCGGCCTTTGCTCATGTAGTTCCCTCCTCCCAGAACGCCTTCTCCCTTCACTACCTATTGAGTTTACCACCATCCTTCACATCCAGATTATGGGCTCATCTCTTCTACGAGGTCTCATTCCTCAGCAGAATCAAAAGTAATCTTTTGCTTCCTGGAGAGAATTCTGTGGAAAGCAAATGTTCAATAGTTCTGGCACCAAGCTCACGAGGAGAAAGTTGTCATGACCAAACCCGGGGTCTAAACACTTTGCATTCACAGACTGCAGTAATCCCCACCTGACGCCAACACGGCTGTTAGTATCTCAGTCTCGGGAGGGAAGAACCAAGCCAGGTCCTCTGTGAGGTAAGAGCCAGACTGATCTGGTCAACTAACCATGGAGGCCAGGTGCATGTCCCCAAGTACCACCAAAAACTGTACCACATCTGCTTGTTCATCTCTGTCATTTCCCAGCCCCGGCCCTGGTGTGGAGTAAGAACTTAGTCAACATGGTTGGCTGCAGCACAGGGTTTATGGTTGTGCCAGCAGCCCCTTGTGAACAGGGCCCTGCAGCTAGCTCAGAGGGTCCCAGGAAATGTGGCCAAATGACTCCACTTGCCTGTGTGTCCATAGGTGTCCTCAAACACTGGAGTGCATTTTTAGGGGTGGAGATGGGACAGCCTGCCTTTTGGCCAGTAACACAGGATGGCCCAGAAAGCCCTGCCCAGATGGGTAGTTTAGTGATCACTCTGCCCATCGTCATGGCACGGAGTCTGAAGAACCCAGGGCAGTGTGACAGAGAAAACGGTCAGAAACAGAAAACCTTGGGTGCAAGGGGCTCCCAGGCCTGAGGTTTTAGCAAATGAGGAAGCCAAGGCCTATGAGTAGGAATGACTTGCCTGAAGCCAGAGAACACTGCCCAGGCTGACAGAACTGGCAGCTTATCTCTGAACCGGTTTTCTGGGCCTGGACCCAGCTGTTCCCCCAGAAGCAGCTTGATATTGCCCCCTACAACCTGTAACCTAGAGTTCTGAACCCTGGGACCATGCAGCAGTGGAGAAAGGGGACCCACAGACAACTTCCCCCAGGCCTCGTGGCCGTCAACAACAGGCCAGTTGAGAAGGGCTGGGAAGCTGGGAGAAGGCCAGGCACTAATTGTGGAAAATAAATCAGGACCATCCAAACCAGACAGCTGAAGACGGGCTGACGGCACGTAGACATGCTTCCTCTGGGCTCTTGTTCACCAAGCTAAGTCGTTCAGTGAAAGGCATGAGTTATATAAGTTACGTGGACACCAGAAGAAGGAGGTGGAAAGAGCGATTGAAGATCAGCCACTTGCTGAGTGGTTTGGGGACTTCTAAGGGTCTCAGAAAAGCAGGCAGCAGAGGAAGGCAGCTGGTCCCAGGAAGACATCCAGGATAAAATGGTCCCCTAGGGACAGCACCCTGGGTCTGCAGAGACATGCTTCATAGGGTTTTCAGATCAACAGTCTTCCTGTGCTCTAGCTGCTGGTTCTTCAAAACATCACAGAGGGGCGACGTGATGCTGGTTTCTCAAGTCAATAAAGGGAAAGAATGTCGTGTAGCTCTGGGCCAGAGACTCTGAACACAACCCTCAGACTAGGGCTCCCTGAGGGCTGACAGAACTTTCCTAGTCTAGAGGAGTTATATTTCCCCCAAAAGCCTAGGATCCCTCTTAAGACAAAGCTATGGGACCCCAACTTTCCTCTCCCTCAGATTAGAATACCCCAAGGCAGGGGTATGTTCTCTCTGTTAAATTAGTCTCACCCAACCCTGACCAACTTGGATTGATAGAGACACGGAGCTACTTGCCTCTATGGGAAAAACGTCAGACCATACCTTGGTTTGGCGCAGGAAGGGTTAAGAGCGGGCTCGGAAACACAGTGCTAAGGGCACCCTTCTTATTAGCCTGCCCTCCCCTTCTTACCAGCTGCCAGGGCTTGGTTTGGCCTCTGATGGGTTCCAGCTGACAGCTGGGCCTCCTCCATTCTCACCCTCGGGCGGTGGTGTCCTGTCATGACCCCACCCGGGTCCCCCCACCACCCAAGCTGAGGAGGACTGGCATTGGGCATCAGCTGGAGCAAAATTCAAGGAGGGGTTGGCTGCTCTGTCTTGGGGAGAAAGCAGGACACAGGCACACAGAGAGAAATAGGGAATTTGAAGGGACCATAACTGCCCCTGGTCACTTGTCCCTGCTGCCTGGAGGCCTGGGGCAAGGTGACAGGACTGCCCACTCACACAAGCTAGATTCTGCTACTGCTACTAGTTCGTAGATGGAGCCCTCCCTGCAGTCTGTCTGGACAGCAGTCCCGCAGCATCCCCAAGCCCCTCCTTGGCCTTAAGTCATTCAACCTGTGTGAGTGTAACCGTCAACCTCATCAAGTCATCTGCAGAAACGAGCAAACTGGCCAGACCTGGTGCTGGACGCAGGACCACCTAGCCTGGCCTAGACTCTGGGTCCAGAGAAATCTCTGCTTTGCTTTCCCAAACACTGTCTCCTCTCCACTGGCCCCTTCCTGCCTGGCTCCTGAAAGTCTGGTATCCTCTCAGGATCACCTTTAGCTCTCACCAGGTCTCCTGCCATCACCTGCAGGCCCCCAAGACTCACCCTTGGCACTATGGCTGGCCCTTTATCTGCCTTTCTTGCTTCTTCTCTCAGTGTATATGTTGTCTATGTGTGTGTGTGCACGTGTGCGCATGTGTGCAGGCACACTTCCCCGTGCATACGTGTGTGGAGGTGAGAGACCCACAGTGGTGTCTTCCCCTACCACTACATGTTTTGAGGCAGGGTCTCTCATTGGCCCTGGAGCTCACTGTTTAGGCTAGACTAGCCAGTGCTGGGCTAGAGATGTGTGCTGCCCTTCCTGGATTCCTCACCTCTTCTTAGACGAGGAGCTAGAGAATGCCTCTGCCTCGTTCCCCTCAACACTACCGACACCCAGCCCAGTACTGATGTGTTTGTGATGTTTTCAAAGATGAACACAGCCAGAACTGAGATAAAACCCTTCTGATCCTAAGCGGCAACCTGTACTGGCCCCACTCCCTGCAGAGTTCCACCAACCATGCCTAAACAGGACCAGAAGTCTCACCGGGACTGTTTCCTGGCTGCCAAAGTCACTGTTGACAGACGAGGGGTCCCGGAGATGCGGGCACCACAAAGCAGCGAGTGGCAAAGAGGGACGAGGGCTGCTTTCTACATCCCTTCCACTCCTCTAAGCACCCTGCTTGTGTCTGGCATCTTAGGGATGCTCAAGGAGCAGCGAGCAGCGAGCAGTGACCAGCAGCACAGACTTCTCAACACCCATCCTCCTCAATGGGGCTTCCTGGATGGTGTGCAGGGAAGAACAGTCCTGAGAAAGTGACCTGAAAGCTGAGCTTGTGCTGCTGTCACCAGTGGCAGTGGCTGCTGAGCTCGTGTTTCTGTCCCCAGTGGCAGTGGGTGCTGAGCTCGTGTTTCTGTCCCCAGTGGCAGTGGGTGATGAGCTCGTGTTTCTGTCATCAGTGGCAGTGGGTGCTGAGCTCGTGCTGCCATCACCAGTGGCAGTGGGTGCTGAGCTCATGATGCTGTCACCAGTGGCAGTGGGCGCTGAGCTCGTGTTTCTGTCACCAGTGGCAGTGAGCGTTGAACTGAACTTACTCTGAAAGCCACCGAAGGATCTGAAGATAGCTGACTAACACTTTAAAAAACTACCTCAGTGCCTTTAATCCCAGCACTTGGGAGACAGAGGCAGGAGGATCTCTGTGAGTTCGAGTCCTGGCCTACATAGAGAATTCCAGGACAGCCATTGCTACACAGAGAGAGTTTGTCTCAAAACAAGACAAAGAATTACCCGACATCCCATCTCCAGTCAGCACATATAGGAAGTATATGTAGGTATGCATAGGAATATATATGTGGAATGGAAACACAGGCTGCCAATTGGTTTAAAATTTGGTCCTGCGACTCTGGTCCAGTGGTCAGCCTTGTCTTGGCTCACTGACTTTTGTAGTGACAGGCAGCTCGAACTTGGTCACTCAGGTCCCTCCCAGCTTTTTTCACAAGTTACTCAGGTTCAACCAATCAGGTGCACCCACAGCCCACAGAAGACTGGAAGGCTGCTTTGTAAGAAAGAAAAGGTGTGTGTGGCGGGGCCATAGATGTGCGTGTGAGTGTGTGGAGGGGATGTGAATGTGAGTGTGAGTGTGTGTGGAGGGACATAAATGTGCGCGTGAGTGCGTGGCAGGACATGAATGTGCATGTGAGTGTGTATGGTGGGGACATGAATGTGCGTGTGTGTGTGGAGGGACATGAATGTGCGTGTGTGAGAGTGTGTGTGGCAGGGATATGAATGTGTGTGTAAGTGTATAAGTGTGTGTGATGGGGACATGAATTTGCATTTGAGTGTGTGTGGTGGGGACATGAATGTACGTGTGAGTGTGTGTGGTGGGGACGTGAATGTGTGTGTGTGGAGGGGACAAGAATGTGCATGTGAGTGTGTGTGGTGGGATGTGAATGTGTGTGCGTGTGTGTGTGGAGGGGACATGAATGTGTGTGTGAGTGTGTGTGGAGGGACATAAATGTGCTTGTGAGTGTGTGTGGAGGGGACATGAATGTGTGTGTGAGTGTGTGTGGTGGGGACATGAATGTGCGTGTGTGTGTGGTGGGGACATGAATGTGCGTGTGAGTGTGTGTGGAGGGACATGAATGTGCGTGTGTGTGAGTGTGTGTGGCAGGGATATGAATGTGTGTGTAAGTGTGTAAGTGTGTGTGATGGGGACATGAATTTGCGTTTGAGTGTGTGTGGTGGGGACATGAATGTGCGTGTGAGTGTGTGTGGTGGGGACATGAATGTGTGTGTGAGTGTGTGTGGAGGGGACATGAATGTGCGTGTGAGTGTGTGTGGAGGGACATAAATGTGCTTGTGAGTGTGTGTGGAGGGGA
>LOJH01029954.1:0-17260 GCA_001685095.1 Ellobius talpinus
GTGAGCTCCCATTAGCTCAGGTAAACTGTTTCAGTGGATGAACACTTCATGGTCCTGACCTCTTTGCTTATATTCTCATTCCTTCTACTCTTCAACTGGACCTTTGGAACTCAGTCCAGTGCCCTGATGTGGGTCTCTGCTTCTGTTTCCATCTGTTGTTGGACAAAGGTTCTATGGTGATATTTAAGATAATCATCAGTCTGACTACAGGGCAAGGCCAGTTTGGGCACCCTCTCCTCTTTTGTTTAGTGTCTTAGCTGGGGTCATTCTTGTGGATTCCTGGGAAATTTTCTAGAGCCAGGTTTCTTGTGAATCAAAACAAATTATTAAAGGCTAAATGTTAAAAAAAGTCATTAATTTGATATTTACCAAATTTCTTATATGGTAAAAATCTTTATTTTTTCCCATATGTAATATAACTAATAGTAGTAAGTATTTTTAAGTCAACTTGGATTCATTATTTGGGGCTGTTTGTTTGTTTGTTTGTTTGTTTGTTTTGAGACAGGGTTTCTCTGTGTAACAGCCCTAGCTGTCCTGGAACTAGATCGTGTAGACCAGGCTGGCCTCGAATTTACAGAGATCCACCTGCCTCTGCCTCTTAAGTGCTGGGATTAAAGGCGTGCACCACCAATGCCCAGCTATTTGGGGCAAATTTTAAGCAAACTCTTTAGGGTTTATTTAGATTTAGCTATGTTAAGTTTTCGTTAAGAAGAGCTTTTGCTTTTCTGTACACTTTATTTTAGATTTTTGGCTTGTGAAGTGTTGGCTTTGAGGTTTTTAGTTACTGAGATTCTGCAGTGTGAGCCATGAATTATGAATATTGATGCATAAAATCTTGAATGTCAATATATTACTCTATAGGAAAAGTTTTACTAAGTTAAATCTATATTAATAAATTAAGTGTCTTCGTTATCTTCCTTTGTCCAAGTCATACACTTTTAACATAACAGGATTATGTTTGATTGTATTATAGAAAATTTAAGTCTGTGTCAGTAAAGAACTGAATGTTATTCCAATACATAAACAATAACCACTTGAAAGAATGGGTCCATAAGTTATCATGACAAAAATGTAAAATGCCTAGCAATCATCTAAAAAAGAAAATGTATACAGAGTTTATAGTAAAAATTCAAAGCATATAAAATTCACCGTTTACTGTGTTTATTGGGATTC
The DNA here is from genome assembly GCA_001685095.1 of Ellobius talpinus. NCBI lineage: Eukaryota > Metazoa > Chordata > Mammalia > Rodentia > Cricetidae > Ellobius > Ellobius talpinus. The sequence goes on from LOJH01029954.1 coordinate 1,174, forward strand.
ATCCTTAGGATGTAAGGGAAACTCCTACCACAGTAACAGAAAGAAATTTACATTTAATTGTGTTTTAATCAATTTAAATTTAAATATAAACAGCAACTATTGAACAGCCTCACTGAAGATGAATCATTTATCTCTAACTCCAACCCTGCACAGCATATGCAACAAGCTCTCTCCATTTCTTCCCTTCCTCTTCTCTCCCTGTTCTCTTACCCTCTCTTTCAAGTATGAGTGGCATTATACCAAATATATAGATGAGTCTGGAAAAAATGGATAGTACCTGAAAAATTTACATATGATTGTGGGAGGAGGGTTGCAGTCTTTCTGTTCTGTTCTGCTCCTCATGTTTCCCAGTAGTTGTGGATTGCAAATACCCTCCGGGATAACATGAGCTCATTTCTGGACAGACCTGGACTAAAGTCAATACTTGTATATAATGAAGAGAGCAAAGGAGCTCGTGTGTGCGTGTGTGTGCGCACTTTGTCATCTCTGATAATAAATCACTAAAAACTGGTATCTTCAAAGAACAGGAATTCATTATTTCTCATAATTTCTCAGGTTAATAGCTGGGTATTATGCTAACAGTCTTGGAAGGGTTACTGCTAAAAGCTAGAAAATCTAAAATTACTTCATGATCTTGAATGGCAGTTGGTGCTGGCATGAAGCTAAGATTTAGATTTAGATTTAGTTTGAGACTGCTCAGGTTGTTTCTGCTAAGTTGTAAGAAATGAACTAAGGCAAAGCCAAGTACTACAGGGTATCATAAAACCCAGGCTCAGAACCATCCGTATCATCTGCTTTATTTAAGGTAGTCACAGGACTTACCTGAATCCTAGAAGGGAAATACTCAACACTCCTTGGTGTTAGATTATTGATATCATAAGAGTAAGTGGGGTGAGAGATGTGAGTCGTCGTCAGAAATAGGCTCTCATAATCTCTTTTGACCTACATTGAGTATATTGCCTAGCCCCCTATTACTAGAAATTATAATAGAAGGACTCAAACCCAGGGTAGTCTGATTCAGGGGCACTCAACATAGGAATGCCTCTTTTAGAGAGAGAATAGAGTGAGAGGAGTAAAAGAACATAATTTGGTTTCTCTCCGATGGGAGCCAGAGCCTTGGTTATAAAGCCACAGACTTTAGTTTTAGACACAGAGAATTTCTGAAAGTTTTGAAAGAAATGTGAATGTTACCAGCCTGGCCTTTGAAAGATCAGTTTGATTAAAACACAGAATGGTTCAGGGCTGGAGAGATGTTTGGCTGCTCTTCCAGAAGTCCTGAGTTCAATTTCCAGCAACCACATAGTGACTCACAACCATCTATAGTGAGATATGGTGCCCTCTTCTGGTGTGCAGAAAGAACACTGTATATATAAAACAATAAATCTTAAAAAACACACACACACACAGAATGATTGAGGCAGTGGATAATACTAATCTAAGTTTGGTTGGATAGACGACATTCATTTACAGTATTCCAGAAGAAATTTCAACAAGGCCTGAATCAAAGTAATAACAATGAGAATGAAGAAGTGATACTTTTTAAAAGTTAAGATATTTAAATTAGGTTGAGCTGACAACCAATTGGCTATATGGATCACGACAAGAAAGATGGGACTGTCGGGTGTTGGTTAGCAGTAAAAACGCTATTGCCTAGGACCTAGGTTCAATTCCCAGCACCCACATGGCAGCTCACAACCCTGTGATCCAATGTATTCCTGACCACCTTGGATAATTGCGTACATGTGGTGCATAGATATATGTGTAGGCAAGACATTCATACACAAAAAATAAATCTTTAAAAATTGGCCTTCAAACCAGGTGGTGGTGGCACACACATTTAATCCCAGCACTCCAGAGGCAGAAGCAGATTAGATCTCTGAGTTCGAGGCCAGCTTGTTCTGTAGATTGAATTCCAGGACAGACAGGAGAAACCCTGTCTCAAAACAAAACAAAACCAACCCCCCCTCAAAGAAGAAGAAAATCAGCATTCAAAAATAGTAAAAGCTAAATGCACCCCTACTATATTTGCAAGTCATGATAATAATACTATACATAATCATATTGATACTCCTCCGTTCCTTGTAAATCTTTCCTAAAGTTACTAAAATGGGGCTATATTTTTAATCACTATCATGTTTAACAGTTTTTCATTACTAAATCATGTAGAATTATCTTGACATTTTGAATTTTTCATTCTGAATTTTTAAGCTACTTTTTTTCCCCTCTATAGGTTAATGGTACTGATGCAGATTATGAATATGAGGAAATCACACTTGAAAGGGTAAAACCTATTATCTTAATCTTTCGTTTGAACTTTTAAGTTCAATCATAGTACACAAGGGAGAAATGTCTTTCAAAACCAGAAGATTATTTTCTCTTTTTAAGATTACAGATAGTAAAACTAGCCATAGTATTTTCAGAATGTTTGTTTTCTTTAATATCCTTTACATTTTTGTAGATTTACAGATAAAGCATACGGGTAATACAGAGAATTCCAGTTACTTTGCACTTCACTTTCTCTTATAAACATCTGCCTTTGTTACAGTGTATTTATTTCTACTAATGGGCCAGTTTATGTGTGTACATTATTATTAACTGAAGTCTACACTTATTATTCCTTAGTTTGCATGCCCCCCCTTCCAGGAAATTACCCTGCATTTATTTATCTCCTTTGGATGCTGTAGACTATGATAGTTCATTAGATTTTTCTTTTGTTTTTTAGATTTTCTTAGTTGTTTCTAAGCTTTCTATTTGGGCAATGGCATGGTTGTATTCCCAGCCCTTAGCAGGTGGTGGCAGTAGTTCAAAACCAACCTTACTGCATAGCAAATTCAAAGCATCTTGACCTACATGAGACTTTGTCTCAAATATACATACCTACCTACATACATCATTCGTGTATGTGAGGATGAGAGTGTGTGCATGCTTGATCAGTTTATGCTGTATTTTAGAAAGGCTACCCTTGTCTGGCAAGCACTTCCAAGGAGTTAAATATTCTACACAAGTAACTCTCCAGAGTAACAGAATGTCTGCATTTTAAAAACTAAAATCGTAGATAATTGTATTTTGTTGTGTTTGAAGCCCAAATGGATGCCCTAGAAAATGAGTAAAATTGAAAGGGTCTTTGCATATATAGTAGATCTTCATTGTCTACTACTTAATTTCAAGCCACCTACTTAAGTTAGGCAGGTGTCTCAATAACACTCAAGGAAGCTCAACATTAATTTAGTGTTGACAACATCCTACTAATTCTTTAAGGAATTTAAACTGGAAAAACTGTATTAAATTGGTATTTTAGGACAAGTAGTAGGAAATTGGATGTCTGAGTTATTAGATATGAATAGTTAAGTAATAAGTCAGGTATACCCACTTACTTGAGTTGCTAGAAAGCTACATGCAGAAAATTCTTGAGAAAATAAACATTGCTAAGTATCTTTTCTTAAGTCAAAGAAATACGTTTTTCTCTACAGACTTTCATTGGCAGTAGGACCACTTTTATGTACAAATATTACTCAAATTCAGTGTTCATGTTAGTCAAATAAGCAGAAAAGTGAGGTGGCAGTTGACAGAGTCTACTTGTGATCATAAAAGTTCACCAGCATTAAGTTCTCAGATTGGGCTTCAGCACTAAAAAATGCCATGGCGTTTGGGTACATTGGTTAAACATCTCAGAGAGTAATGGTTGCTATTACTTATCAGCGCCAGTTTTTCAGTTTTTAAATAAACAGCTGGCAAAGTGGTCAAAAGAAAAGTATAACCTTCACCCCTTTTTTTAAAGATAAAATGATATGTGCCCTGCCCAGAGGTAACCAGACATCATGGCACCTGTATCCCAGGCTCAGAAGGCCAAGGCAAGGATTGCATCATGTCTTGGCTACATAGGAAGACCTTTCTCAAATACATTAATTACTTAACTAGTTAATTAATGAAGTGAAGCGATCACATGCTTTGTTTCTGGGAAGAGATTTGCCCTATCAGACATGAATGAGGTGCATTTTAAAAGAAATTTGTAGTGTCACCTCTGTGGATAGAGAGAAATTCACAGACAAATTACACATACTTGTAAATAAAGAACTTCAAACTAGGCCTCTGAAGAGCTCAGTACATTACTTCAACCTCACCTACTGAGCAGTACCACCTCTGAAGAAGTTTTTCCTTATATGAAGAACATGTCTTTTTTTTAGGATTTTTCTCTTACCTCTGCATATTCCTTTTTGTGTTATAGTTCCTATTTTAGTACAGTTGCTAGAGCCTAAATGGTTAGATCTCTGGATTTTTTCCCTCTGTCCTTAGGGAAATTCAGGGCTTGGTTTCAGCATTGCAGGAGGTACAGACAACCCACACATTGGAGATGACTCAAGTATTTTCATCACCAAAATTATCCCAGGAGGAGCAGCCGCCCAGGATGGAAGATTGCGGTATGTCTTACACTTCATGTTGTGATGTTACAAAAGACTCAGACTAACACAAAGAAGAAACAGCATAATAACTAAATGTGGGTAGATGCTCAAGCCCATTTAAATAACCAGTTCTCAGATAATTTCATTCTTTGTATTGTTTCCAGCTTTTAGGAATTCGGTTTTATCTTAGGTATTATAATACTTTGAGTAATGCATTTTGATTGCTTAAATATCTGTAACCAGTTTTCTAGATATTATGAGTTGTCCTTGGTATTGTCAGATAAAGTCACAAAACTTTTCTGTTTAGGAAAAACATGTGTATATGTAGGATTTATATAGTGTTCAATTTTGGAAAATGTCTTTTGCAAAACTGTTATTTCCTTGAACCATAAATTCTGGCATTTTTCCCATTTCTTTTGTTGGTCTATGTTTATAGGTAGGTAGAAGCATGTTGGGAGTAAGGATTTCACAGCTATTAAATCAACATCTTCTAAGGTTCTAGTACTTTATGTAGCTCTTCAGATTTTAAATTCGGCTTCTCACTATAAGGCAGGTAGTATATTAGAGAAATTAGACATAAAAATTAGGAATTTGACCATCAGTACATGTGACATCTATTTCCTAATCTTAAGTCACTGCCCAGCTTATGTGAAAGTTTGTATGTTCCTTGTTTAACAGAGGAACACACCCAAAGTACTAGCCATTCCATTGGGTATGGTAATAAAAACTTGTCAGGACCAGTGTTAATAGCCTAAATCTGTTTTGTTCTCCTCTGCTAATTTGAAATGACCACATTTTTTTTCTAGTGGGGTGCCGTCAAAGCCAGGACCAAAGCTAAGTTGAAAATGTTGAGAATAGAACCAAAAAAGAAATTTTTAGTTACCATGTCACATTATGTTATTTATGTAAGAGAACTTTGAAGTAAATAATATGACCTATAATTTCATGTAAGTTTCAAGAAGTAATTTTTAATATTACATCTCAGATTTGGAAAAAATTAAAATTTCATCACTTAATTTCACTTTTGACACTATCTTCTTTTGACTTTCAACTAGTTTAACTGACCTTAAGTTTCTTTGAGCTTCATTTTTCTTTTCTTTTTTGTTTTGTTTGTTGTTGGAGTTTTTTGTTGTTGTTTGTTTTTTGAGCCTGGTTTCTCTGTGTAGCCGTGGCTGTCCTGAAACTCACTTTGTAGACCAGGCTGGCCTCAAGCTCAGATATCTGCCCACCCCTGCCTCCTGAGTGCTGAACTTAAAGGCATACACCACCACTTCTGGCCATTTTCCTAAGTTTTAAATACAGCTCTATCACCTTGAGAGCTCTGTATTAAAATTCATCATGCCTCATTTTATTCATGTTTAAAATGGGTAAAAAATATATTGCACATAGCTGATACAAGTAGTTTTAAAAATGAAAGCACTAAGGAAGTGCCTAGCATGTGGTCATTGCCAAGTGTTTGCTGTTTTTATCAAATATCTTTGTACATAAGAAATATTCAGATAATATTTTTAAATCTATCATTTTTTTATTTTCCTCCCTTTGCTGGCTCTTGAGAAATTTATACATTGAAATTTAACATATAACTTCTTCATTTATACTTTTTGTAATAAATAAAAATTTTGTCAAAATGAAATTAAAATTGGTAAAATAAAACATTGGTACTTACTGTACCATTTTATGTTTTTCTTAGAGTAAATGACTGTATCCTGAGAGTCAATGAAGCGGATGTTCGCGATGTAACCCATAGCAAAGCAGTTGAAGCGCTGAAAGAAGCTGGGTCTATTGTGCGATTGTATGTGAAGAGGCGGAAGCCAGCATCAGAGAAAATAATGGAGATAAAGCTCATTAAAGGTCCTAAAGGTACATTGTAAATGAGATAAGACATTACTAAGAAATATGACTTAAACTTTTTTTATGTTCAAAAGTTATACTTTTAGTCATCTATAGAATTTTTGTAGGTTCATAGTATTCCCACTGCTGTTTGTCTCAAGTAGGATTTTAGAGTGGCTACATTCCTACCAAGGTGGCACCATTTGAAAAGGTCCCGTGTTAAGTTCCATGTACTATTACACATTTTACTGTTATATGTGTATAAATTTTTGGTTTTTTGAGACAGGGTTTCTCTGTAGCTTTAGAATCTATTCTGAAACTAGCTCTTACAAGACCAGGCTGGCCTCGAACTCACAGAGATCCACCTGCCTCTGCCTCCCAAGTGCTGGGATTAAAGGTTTGTACCTCCACCTCCTGAGTAAGTTCTTTGTGATGTTATATGTATGTAGTGTTTGTGTGTGTGCTCATATGCACAACAATGCATGATCAGAGAGACCAGAGTTGCGTAACGGCTGTCTTCTCTTTTACTCTTCACCTTACCTTTTTAGAGAGGCTCTCTTGCTGTTTAGTAGCTTACCTTTAATAACTTTAAAAAGTAGGGAACAGAATCTATTCACTTTAAGATTTTTTTTAATTACATTTATTTATTTAGTGGGTAAGGAGTGGCTTGCCATGGTGTGCATGTGGAAGTCAGGGCAGTTTGCAGGGGTTCTGTCCTTCCTCCCTATTGGCTCCTTAAGGTCAAAGGTCAACTTAGGTTGTCAGTCTTGGTGGTAGGCACCTTTTGCCTGTTGATCAGTCTCACCAGCCCTCCATTTAATGTAGTAGATTTGTTTACATCTATTTTAAGTGTCATTTTGTTAAACTCTTACTACTTTTGTTTAACTTTTGATTATCTCCAAAGTAAATGTCGGGTGTAGGTCATATTAAAAGAAGACAATACATTGTGTGTCATGGAGGTCACCTCTGTAGTGAGGACTAGTAAGGTGCTTTCTGAATTCTGAAGGTATTGATGGGATTGAGGATAAGTAGAAATAGTAATTCTAATACTTGGCCTCCTAGAGGAAGTAGGATTCCAACAAATGAAAACTTTGGAGAATTTGGTATTAAAGATGGGATTTGGGGACTGCAAAAATTGTTATTTTAAGTTGTCAATGTGGAAAAAAGTTATAAATGTGGAAAAGGGGCCACATTCGTAAAGCCTGGTGTTCTACCTAGTACAAAGAACAAAGTATTTCCTCGCAGTTACTTCAACCTTGTGAAAAAATATTAAAGTGTTAGTAAACAGTGTAATTATGATAGAAACAAAAATAAAACATAATTTTGTGTTTCTGTTGATTCTCAAGTCCATGTACACAGACTTTTAAGAAGAAATCCAAAGAAAAAGGAATATTTGTAACTATTACAATGTTTGCATTTAAAACCTAAGGTTTAAAAAAAAATTTAGACTTATCTACATGATTGTTTTGCTTGCTTAAATGTCTGTGCACCATGGTAGTGCCTGGCGGTCACAGGCCAGAGAACACATTGGGTTAAAGGTGGTTGGAAACCATCATGTGGGTGCTGGGAACCAAACCCTGATCCTCTGTAAGCACTGCCAATGGTTTTCACTACTGACCACTTCTCCGGTCCCTACACTTAAGACTTCAAAAGCAGATAACTAAATACACAATTTTGTGTGTAATGGAATGATCACTCTGGTTGTCATCCTTGTTCCTCTTATTGATGAGACTCTAAACAGTGCATTCCAACCAGGTCTTGGGTTCAGCATTGCTGGAGGTGTTGGAAATCAGCATATTCCTGGTGATAACAGCATCTATGTAACCAAAATAATTGAAGGAGGTGCAGCACACAAGGATGGCAAGCTTCAGATTGGAGATAAGCTCCTAGCAGTGAGTATAAGGAGTGTTCTTAATTCTCATGTCTGTTTGTTTTCTTGTCACCAGCATTTCCATACTGAAACCATGTAAGGGATATCTCAGTGAGTGACTTCTAGCCTGCAGTGATTCTTGGTGCTGTTTCCTTTTTTCTACGAGCCACACTCTCAGTCTTCTCCACCTCCTCTCTCCTACCTCTCTTTCCTAGTTAAAGTCTTGAAATGCACAGAATTGTTAAATCACAATCTAAGTTTACAGTGCAGTGTTTCATGTGGTCATGTGTGGCCCTCTTTTGCTTTAATTCATCTGTTTATAACATAATGGAAACCAGTGAAGTCATTGCTCATCCCCAACACTAGAACACCAATAATTTTGTGTATCTTCTGGAGAGATGGCTCAGTGGTTGAGAGTGTTTATTGCTCTTTCAGAGCACCCAGATTTGGTTCCCAGCACCCATGCAGTGACTCTGGGTACAAGGAATCACCCCCTTCTCACATCTATGAACGCTAGGCGTGCACATGTACACACACATATGCATAAAAAATACATAAAATAATAAAAAGATGTTTAGTCACATACATATGTCTAAATATTTAGCTTATTATTTGGAAACTTCTTTGAGGGTATTAGACTATATGTAGTTTTCTCATACTTTTTCACTCAATATAGTAATTCTATGAGGTATCTATATCATTTCCTAGAGTTAAAATCCATTCATACAAATTTAACTCTGTGACTCTATCACAGTTTATCCAGTGTTTATCAACAAATGCCTTAGTCCTCATGTTCTCTAGGAAAATGGAACCTGAAGAAAAGTTAAGGTCCTGTGAAGCTCAGAAAGGGATGAGAGAGCTAGACATGTGTCTTAGGGTTTCTACTGCTGCGGTGAAACACCACGACCAAAAAACAAGGGGGGGAAGGAGTTTGTTTGCCTTACACTAGCATATCTCTTTCATCATCAAAGAAAGTCAGTAGAGGAACTCAAACAGGTCAGGAATCTGGTGACAGAGCATGATGCAGAGGCCATGGAGACAAGCTGCTTACGGGCTCGTTTCTCATGGCTTGCTCAGCCTGCTTGCTTATAGCACCCAGGACCACCAGCCCAGGTATGGTACCACCCACCATGGGCTGGGCCCTCCCCCATTGATCACTAATTAAGAAAATACCTTGCAACTGGATCTTATGAAGACATTTTCTCAGTTGAGGTTCCTTTCCTCTCTTATGGCTCTAGCTTGTGATAAATTGACATAAAACCAGCAAGTACAATGTATCAGATATATTAATGTTTTCACAGTTGTGGGTCACATCAGCCATGCCTAGTCCTAACCAAAATAGGCTTAAGAGATTAGTAATGGTAAGAGACAGAATGAGGGCAAAAGTAGCCAGGCTATTGTACTGGCCATCAAGGCCTAGTGACATGAGGGCTCAGATGACTTTGTAAAGCCATAAAGTGGGTGTGGCATAGTGGTGATTACATCATCTCCACTTTGGGGATTATTGTGAATAATTGTGGTAGGAAGAATTGCTATATATTTGCATACAAAATTTCATTGACTACTAAGCATGGGATTTATTGGCTCATTGAATATTCTGTTAGTAATATTACTAAGCAACAAAGCTATCACCCTACTGTATTCCAGACACTTGTAACTTGTTTTCAACATTAGTACTTGGCAGTGGAGAAAGGGAAGGAGCAGAACTCTTTGCTCTCAACTCTTACAAGAATTGCTAGTCTTACCCTAAGCTACAAGCAGTAGTTTCACCACAAATATACACCTGCCAGTATAAACAACATCACAATTCCACTAGATTTTTCTCACTTTCTTACTTATTTTTCCTTTATATGTGTGTGAGAGTACCATTGCCAGCTCAGGATTTACCTTCCACCTTCTTGAGGCAGGGTCTGTCCTTGTTTGTCCTGCTGTGCTGCATACATACTCCAGGCAAGCTGTCTGGCAAGCTTCCTACTGAGGCCCCTGTCTCTGCCTCCCATCTTTAGGAATGCTGGGATTGCAGGTGTACATCACCACAGCTGGGTTGGTTTTTGAGTTCGGGGATCTAACTCAAGTAGTCAGTATTGTGTAACTAGTTCTTTTACCCACTTAGCCAAATCCAGCCCTCAGTTTTATTTCTTATTCCATGTATACTATGTTTTCCTTTATTGTTTGTCCAGAACCAGTACTGTTGGCACGAAGCCAATAACCTGTGTTGATTTTTAAAAAGCAACAGGACTTTTCATTCTGTCTCAAACTTTAATGAAGTCTTTATTGTCACAGTTACCCTGAAATTACACAATTTTGGAGCCTCATTTTTAATTGACTTAATCTAGTGGCATAATACACATTCATTCTCTAAGCACTTTGTATTTAGCATATTTATTTTCTAATTTGATATTTTCTCTACCGCTCTATCACTGCTTTTTTATTACTCTCTTACCTCTCTAGAATCAGATGTGCATTCTGTGTTTTGTTAGTGCAATTCCAAAGGTCAAAGTCATTGTTTAAGCTGTAAATCAAGACTCTTCGATAAATATCAGATAACTTTGCTCAAATCTAAAACTTTGAGATCATCTTATTTCCTACTGCACATTGAATCCCTCAGTATATCTTTTCAGCTCTTTCCTTGCATATCTAATATTAAATAAGAAAACAACATTTAATGACAAAATGTCATATTTGTGCATAGTTCTACAAATTGGACAAGGCTTAATAGTAATAACTTGCTTTTAGTTTGTATTTTAATTCTCTCTTCCTAAAAGAATTTAATTGGGCTTCCAATATTATATTTCTAAATGTCTTCAGAATGAGAGAAAGTTGAGGCTAAGTGAAAGGAGCTAGAATCAGAATTGTCTATTTCATGAACATATGTAAACAATTTCCTTGTATTATAGAGCGCTGGGCATTTTCCTTCCACACATCTTTTGTTTCCTTAAGTCACTTTCTCATATCCCATACCATTTGGGTAGTTGTTTTCAGCTAAAAATCAGAAAGCATGTGGAAATGTTTTCAAATATTTCTCATTTTCTTATAGGTGAACAGTGTATGTTTAGAAGAAGTTACTCATGAAGAAGCAGTAACTGCCTTAAAGAACACATCCGATTTTGTTTATTTGAAAGTGGCAAAACCAACAAGTATGTATATAAATGACGGCTATGCACCACCTGACATCACTAACTGTAAGTGTGTTAGCTTAAGTTGGCTAAATTTGTCTTATTTTCATAAGTATGCTTTTTATAATGTCACCAGTATACTGTAATAAAAAAAGAGTAAACATCATCAAAATACTATAAACCCAGTGTTGAGGAGATGGAGACAGAAGGATCAAGATTGTAAAAATAATTTAATCCGTGCTATAGATTCTGTCTTAAAAGGAAAGAAAAAAATGGCTGAAGAAATGGCTCAGCAATTAAGAGAGCATATTGCTTTTCCAGAGGTTCCAACTTTGGTTCCCCTTCAGGTAGCCCACAACCACCTGGAACTCCAGCTCCAGGAATCCAGTGCCATCTTTTGTCCTCCTCAGGCCCCTGCACTTGTGTGCACAAACACATATGCATTTAATTAAAAATAAAATATTTTTAAGAGCATAACTATTCTAAGAGAAGCATTAATCATTTAATCTGATAGTTTAAGAATCTGTTAAATCATAATCATTATAATAAAAAGTTTTCACTTTGATCCTCAGGCTTTTCTGTAAATAACAATTACTAAAGGTATTTTGCAAAGAATGCAGATTCATATTATGTGCTTAAGCACAGAAATAAACAAGTAATTTATTCTGTGTACAGGCAAATTAATTCTGATGCACCTGGTTGGTTCATTGACTATGCTTTGAGTAACACTGACTTTAATATAAATGAATTATTTTCTTCAGCCTTTCTAATCAACAGAGATGGTGTACTTCTTTTTGACACACACCTCACTGCTTATTTGTAATTTTTGTATGTCCTTGATCTTGTGTATAAACTTCACATAAGAACTTTGTATGTGTTTATTTGCAACTTAAAGAACAATCTGACTTGTTAATTTAGATATCAATCTCATTTTGAATACTGCTTATTTAGGACAGCTATGTGCACATTTGGGATAGCTCTTCCACAAATTGATAATTGATGTCCTAATTCTGCTCAAACTGTATTACAAATAGCCAGGTTACTACCTAGAAAAACATTAAACAGAAAAATATTTTTGTGAAATTAATCCTTTTATGATAATGACATGGTTTTTTAAGTAGAAGAGCTAATCTTGAAGAATATTAAATAATAATGACTTATTTATTATATAAGTTTGGTGGGATATTTAGCTGTTTTCTTTTTGCTCTTGTTTCCTGACTGTTAATGAACTAATAGAACATTAAGAGAAAATTGTAGTTCACTTTAGCTAGCTCAGCTTTGTGTTTTATTACCGTTCTCCATTTCAGGCAATTGCAATCATGAATTTTGTGGGGGTTTTTAAGCATTTATTTTTCATAACTTACAAATTATTTTTATTCAGTATGTTAAAAACATGAATAATTTATTTTGTGGGTTTTTTAAGTATTTCAATTTATTTTTCATAAGTAGCCTAAGCCCTTGTCAAACCTTGCCCTTCAGCTTACTGCCTATTCCCCCTATTATAATCATCTTGATCGGACTTCATTCCTTGAACACTTAAATTATCTTCCTTGTGACATTTATTCACATTGCCATTCTTAGAGATGACGGAAAGCTACACTAACTCATGTAAACCCTGACTTTCTGGTGTCTTGATTTCTTTCTTTCTCTCCTGCCCTTCACTTCAGCTTGAGTACATAAGACCTTCTAATACTTTAGATCTTTTCAGTAATTGTTGATACATTCATCGACTTCAACAGTTTTAAATCATTCACAACCATCAGTTCAGTCACTTCTCTTATCAGTTGTACCTCCTTTGAGCTTCAGTGATTCGAGTTCATTTCTGTGCCTCTTTATAGCTCTGTTCTCCTAATGGATATTTAAGCTTAGGCTTTATGCTTTGTTGGTGATACTAACTTCGCATTTCCGGTCCTTTGGCCCTTCCTTCCCAACATGTTTCAGCCAAATGTCTTCTTCATTCCTGTCCCCTCAACGCAGAACATAGCTGGAGATCTGAAAGTACAGTGGTGAGGAAGTTCTCTTCTGGGAGATTAAGGAGTACATGTGAAATACAGGAGGCGAGGAAAGAAGTATCAGTGAGAGAATACATAGGAAAAAGTACTAGGCAAGATGGAGCTCGTGGTCAAGTGTGGAGAGATGGCATTAAATCTTGTTTTTAAAAGACATGTGTCTGTGTGTGTTTGTTACTTTGTTATATGTAGATATTTTAGATCTACTCCTTAGATTTCTGTTTGTATTCTTGAAACTTGCTGCTTTTGCTTACTTTAAAGGTATTTGAGATCTGTGTGATGGTATAAATTTGGTGATTTGTTTTCTTATTTTACTACTATGAAATGTTCTATTATATGAACAAACAGCAGATTTTCTGTTTAGTTTATTTTGTTTTTCCCTCACCATCATTATTTGTTTTAGACAGAATTATGCTGGGTGACCAAGGCTTATCTCAACTCATGCTTCTCCTGCCTCAGTCTCCTTGGTTCTGATTACATGTATATGCCGCCATGCCCAGTTTACATATTTCCTTTGAACATATATACCACATTTCTCTTTAGACTAACATTACTGTGTTATAGAGCTGGTATGAATATATTTGTATAATTTTTAGTTGATAATACTAAACAATTTACAAAAAAATTGATGAGATCTGGTGAGTTTAGGGTAGTATGACCATAGACAAATTAGCAAAGGATGTGAAACACTTTATAGTCTGAGTTTTTGCATCTTCGGCTCTTGAAATCATTAATCTTTTTTACTTATAGATGATAATGGATATGTATTGAGTTATACATTAATTATTTTCATATTGATCTTCACTCATTTTTCCTGTTGATAGGGCAAAAAATTTACATTGTCTAAAGAGAAACCAGAGTATTTTCTAGGTGATTAATGATTAATAATCACCTTTATGTGATTATTCCTTTACTAATATCTTTTATACCATTAAATTAAATTCTACATACTCCTGTGTGTGTGCATGCATATATGTATGTAGGTGTGCCTATGAGGCTAAGAGTCAGTGTCAAGTGTCTTCTGTCACTGTCTGCCCTGTCTTTTGAGGGTCTCACTGAATCTGGAACTCAGAGATCCATCTAAGCTAGCAGACCAGTGAGCTCCAGGGATTCGCTTCTCTCTCCTGTCCTCCTGCCCCTAAAGCTTTGGCTGTCTACCCACACCCAACTTATCCTATTTGTGTGGTGGGGATCTGAACTCAGGTCCTCAGACTTCCATAGCAAGTGCTTTATTGACTAAGCCATCTCCCCTGCCCTTATTATTTTTCAGTTAGTATTGTCTATTTCTTACTGATTTGAAAGAGGCCTTATGAATTCAAGAAATTGCAACTCTCTTCACCTAATTTGTTTTACTTTTCCTCTGTTACTACTTTTTGAATAATTTTTTTATTTTAATCAAATTAATTGAACAATCTTTGAGTATTTTGCTTAACAGGAAACACAACTAAGATATTTCTTTTAAGAAATTAGTCAAAATATCTACTGAAATCACAAAGTATAGGATCAATAATATAGAGAAATTTTTATTTTGTGATTTGGCCACCCAAAGCAACCATTTGTGATAGCCTCATACTGCACATAGTAGGAAAGAACGGCTCCAACAGCTACAGAACCAGTGGGGGTAAGCTGAGCTTGCCCTCAGTGATGCATTTGAAACTGACCTATCACTTTACTAAGACAACGAGTGACTGCAAACAAGTTTTCACTAATTGCTTGCTCCTTGCGAACAGGACTTAGTAAAATGCCCAATTACCCAGTGATTTCCAGCAACAGCACCAATTCTAAAGTATACTTTAAGCACTGGTCTGTTTGACTGAAGAGACAAAATAGCCAGATTGTTTCATTCTTCTTTACAACCATCACTTAACATCCTGGATATGCCATACGCGTGAGGAGAATGAAGGAAAAAGTGGCCTCTCTGCTTTTGCTTCCAAACCCTGTAACTGTGGTCATCATTTAAACTTGCAATTTTATGGCTTTAATTGGGATGGAGCACCAAATTATTCATCAAATCTGGCTGACTCTCCAAAACCTTGTATTCATTTTATCTTGAAGATGACAAGTAAAATAATCTAATTTTTATATCAGCAACTGAAGTACAAAGTTTGATTACTGGAGGCAAGAAATCAAGTTTGGCCTCTGGCCCACAGGCTATGCCATCATGTGAAGTGTTCGGTGCTTTATCCTGAATTCCTTCAATTCTATGTTTCCCTCCTGGAATGCTTGTTACATGCCGATAACCACATAATTACTGCCACCATACACAGAGTTCCTGTTTCTCCCCTCTACCACATGCATACAGTCTTCACAAGCCACAGTGTAGGCAGCATTTCTTGTGACATCTGTTTCATCTTGTATCTCAAACTTGAGACGTACCTTGTAAGAATCATGCATATCATGAAGCGACCTGAGCACTGCTCTCATCGCTGTGGCAGCTGCTGCTCACACCATCCCTAGAGCATTTTTTTTTCCATGATTCATTCTTTCAGAACTCATTGAGATCATTTCCCATCCTACAGTCATTTTAGGGAACTTAAAAGCCTTGTGGTTTTTTCTGTAAAATCTAAGCCTGATATGTTTTGATTTAATTTTTATAGGTAATACATTTGTTTCAAACAGATATTCTGGTGATCAAGCACTATTTATTAAACAGATTATGATTCTTTTTTGAATAATTATGGACATTTATTAAGCACCAAAGGTATACAGCAATAGTTGCTGCAAAATCATTAATATAGTTTCCTGTCATTAAGCTTACAATCTAAAACAAAATACAAGAATATTGTCAGCCTGTAGTGATATGGGAGCGCAGGCCTGCTTTTCGTCCCGCACGGCTAGCTTATACCCCGAAATAACAACACA
>LOJH01029955.1:3162-17259 GCA_001685095.1 Ellobius talpinus
ACAGAAAAAGGGAGGTGATGTGGGATTCCCCTCTGTATGCTGTGAATATCATTGATTAATAAAAACTGCTTTGAGCCTATAGTAGAGCTATAAGAAACAGAGCTAGGAAGGGAAATCTAAAGTGAAGGCGGGGAGAAGAGCAGAGTCAGAGAGAAGCCATCTATACCTGCCAGAGCCAGATGAAACTTTAGCTGGTTAGCCACAGCCACATGGCAATGCATAGATTAATAGAAATAGGTTAAATTAATAGGTAAGAGTTAACCAATAAGAAACTAGAGCTAATGGGCCAAGCAGTGATTTAATTAGTGCAGTTTTGTGTGATTATTTTGGGGCTGAGTGGCTGGGAACCAACAATTGGCCAAACTCATTCCAACAGTTGAGTGTTGTTTATCAGGTATAGATAAATTATAACTACAGCATTGGATTTGCCTGGAGAGCTGGATCCAAGCTTGACTGTACTGTTTTTTAACTTAACAGGTGATATTTATAATGCCACCAGTGAGGTAGAAAGTAGAGTTGTTGCAGGAGTGGGAGAGCAGATGAATTGCAGAGGTGTGTCTCTGCATGCAATGATGACTCAGTGGACCCTGCCAAGGTGGACCATCATGTAAACACACCATATGTAACAAAGCATAAAAGTAATTTTTAAAAGCATAGATAATGGCTAAAAGCAGGTCATATGGGGATCCTATTGCCAGCTCTATTTGGCTAGGTGCAGGTTTGTGGCCCTTTCTTTCTTAAGCTCAAACAAAATAACATCAGACAAGGTTACCCATGTGCTGTAAATCTTCACATTTAACAATCATTTGCTGGTAGAAGTTAGAAATGTATATGGTTTTGTCAGCTTGCTTCTCATGGAAGAGGCAGAAAGATAAACAACTGACTCAGGTCGTTATCCATTTGTCTACAAGATAATGGGGGCTGAGAAAGGCAGTTGCCCAAGAGGTTCTAGGCTGAAAGCAAAAAGGATCCCTAGATCTGAGAAGTGAAGGCACCGCTAGGTGGTGCTAGCCCCCCCCAAAGGATTCTCAGGTGCTTTGAATTGCCCAACAATGGGGATGGGAAAAGGGACTCAGGATAGCACAGCAGTGGCACAAGGAGGATTCCCTGAATGGAAGAGAGACAAATTTTGAAGCAGATCAGTTAGCTTCAGTGGGAAGTAGTGGGGGTGGGGGAGAGGGAAGAGGAGCACCAGATGTGTGGGGGAGATGTGATGGGGGGACAGAGTTTAGCATGGCTGTGATTACACTCCAGGAATGAAAGGCAGCTAGACAAACATAGAGAAGGGAGAAAGAGTATAGGCTACATTTCCAGCTAACAATCATTGACAGAATGTAAGCTGATGACAGGCAGCTATGTAGCTTGATATCTGAGGGGAGAGGTACAGTTTCTATGAGTGAGGAAAGAAGTCGGTCCAAGAGACTGAACTCAAGCATCCCAGGGGTTCATCATGGACCACTGCTTAGGCTGGCCTTGGGTCATCACATACAAGGACCAGAGGCTGTGAGAATGGGTGGGCATAAACCAAACCTCTACAATGTCATGTGGAGTCAGAGGCCTGAGCAAGGGACTTATAAGACAAGGGGTTGACCAGTACTGGGTCTTTTCTCATGGAGAACCACCACTGATGAGGTGATTCCACATGCACAGAGGCAGGGCCAGAGGTTGGGGAAGAGACCTACCATTAGTGTCAATGTTGGGTGTAGAATTCCAATGATTTTGAGGTGGAAAAGTGACTGAATAGAAGGGTTAAAGGTTACAGGATCCCTAGCAGCCCTCAGCTACAAGGGAGAGCCTGCAGCAATCACAGCACCAATGAAAGATTTATGACATTAGGGTGACCCTGGCAGGTCTCCCTGCTTGAGTGGGGAGATCAGACAGTAGGTAAGTCACAGATAGGTATACCATATGGAGAGAGGTAAGGTATGGAGAGTTTTATTTAGTGGGTACAAGAGGGTAGGATAGTGGGTATCGGAGGGGTAGAGAGAGAGAGACAGATTGAGAGAAGGGGACAGAAAGAGAGGAAAGAAAGGTGGGTGAAGGGAGGCAGAGGCTGCCTCTTCAGAAGAAGAATGGGCAGAGAGAGGAAAATGAAGAAAGAGGCACAAGATAGGCTTGTCTAAGCAGGAATGGGGACATTGGGAGTGGGCATAGCTTGTTTCTTAAAGGTACAGTGTCCCTAGGTGATAGGACAGGCCAGCACAATTATAACACCCTCTATAATGTGAGGAAGGATCTAGTTAGTTCTCTTTATAAACTGAATTTTCTTGCTTTTGGGATATTTCTTTTCAAACTCTCCCAAAAAATTAATGCAAGCTCTATACCAATATTTATTTTCTGCTATAAAGAGGAAATTCTAGCATTGTAAGAGGTACTACAATTTTTTTTTGTTCATTACTGTTCATTGACAAAGTCTCAATTTTCCTTTTTAAATCAACTCAGAAAACTTTTCTGTGTAGATCTTTAAATTTTGCCCTGTTTGTACAGTAAAAAAATTCTAAAATATTATTTTCTCCCTGAATTTAAATTTCTGTAAAGGAATGCATAAAGGTAAAATAACCAGAATATGGTCAAGCTTTGGATCCAAACAATCCACCTGTGAATCCAATAATTTCATTTGTATCAGAGCCATTTCTCTCTCAGCTGCAGCTGATAATTTCCTTGGATTATTTACATCCTTATCACCTTCACCTTGTAAATTCTAAAATTAATTACTTAGTTCTTGACTTTCCAATCCATTTGTGGGCTGTAGCCAGTTAATAGCTCTCAGCAGTTTTTGAAAACCATTAAGAGTTCATAATTAATCTCTTTTGATTTGTACTTCTTGTGGATAAGTTTTTGCAAACCTATCTTTTATGCCAGATAACTAATAGATTCTCCTCTTTGTATATTTTTGAGGAGCAATTTGTAATCCCAAACAAGGCAAAATTTTCTTTACTTCTTCAAGCATTTTTCTTAGGTCCCTACATTTAAATAAGCTAGTAAGATATCATCCATATAATGGTAAATTATAGATTGATGAAACTGTTCCCAAATCATTTTCAATGGTTATTTACAAAATATTGGCATAGGATGGGGTTGTTTAACATTCTTTGTGAGATAATTTGCTACTGATGTCTTTTAACAGGCTGAGAGTTATTATAAGTAGGCTCTGTGAAGGCAAATTTTTCTGTTCTTAAAATACAGTGAAGAAAAATACTTATAAATTAATCACGATAAGAAACCATCTTTTAGGTAGTAGAGAAGGCAGGGAAATTCCAGATTGTAGAGAGCCTATCAGCAGCATTGCCTTATATATGACTCTCAAATCTGTTAACATTTTCCATTTTCCAAATTTCTTTTTAATGACAAATATAGTAAAATTCCAATGATAGATTGATTCTTCAATATGTTGGGCATTTAGCTGCTCCTGTACCAGCTGTTCTAGGGCCTGTAATTTCTCTGATGTCAAATGACATCGTTCCATACATTTTAAAGGTAGGGCTGTTGGTACCTTTGAAAGGTCAGCAGCTGTTGTGCCCTTTTTTATGAACAACCTGAATGTTCAGTGATTGTTCTTCATAATACCTTACAATATTTCCCAGGGACATATATCAGTTTATGATTTGTTTCTGAAATTGGAGGAAAGTTAATCTGGGTATTCCATCACTATAACAAATTATGTCCCCATAAATTCATTGATAGGTTAGCCACATATGGCTTTAATTTTCCTGTCTTTCTGGGGCCCTGCACATTAGACACATCTTGTGCTTTTTTGTGACAAAAAAATTCCAAGCCTTAAAAGCTGAACATTTAACTCCTGAGGAGGTTAAATTGGATACCAAGATCCTGGTGCAATTATTGTTATATCTGTCTCTGTGCCTACCAAACTCACAATAACAATGTCATTTACTCATATTTTTAACTATAGTTTTTGATCATTTATAGGAGTTGTCAAAATATTTGCTTCGTGGTTTGTTCTGAAATTTTTGTATTATCTTCTAAAGTTTTCTTATTATTCAGAGCAGTATGGTTTTCACAATAGGCATTAGGTCCTTTAATTGTTCTGAGGAGGAAGTCCCCATGGTGGTAGGGAAAGACTGAATCAAATTTGACATGCAAGCCTGCAAGAAGTCCCCCATGGTGTTTTCCATTTGCAAAGAATTTCTTTGTCCATTGTTGCTCTGCAATCATTAGTCAAATGTAGGCCTTTGCTGCAACTTCAGCATGTTTTTCAGGTTCCAAGAAGAGATCTTGTTTCTTGGAATGTCCTGCCTACAGCCGCCTTATAGGAAACCTTGTTTATCACAATTAAAACATCTGACATTTTGATTTTGCTTCAAGTCTCTGGAAATCACCTCTCCTATCCCAGTATCACCATGGTTAAGAAGTAATATATTGACTGTATCTCAGATCAGTTTCTCTATGAGTTGTGATCTTGCCTTTAAAGGCCTAATTACCCTTTTGCATTCTAAATTAGCATTTTCAAAAGCTAAAGATTCAATTAGTATTGGTGTGACTTGGATTTGGTATCATTCTATTAAGAGCTGAAGTTAATCTTTGTTAAAAAAATCAGTGAATGTTTCTTTTCTGCCTTGTATAACTTATAACATTAATAAAATGACTCAGTTCTCTTTCTGACTCCTTCATCTCTGTTGCAAGCATTCAAAAATTATCATTTTTTCTTAAATTTTCTCAAATCTAACATTTCCACAGGAATCTACTGAGCTCTTCCATTGCCTAGAGAATACCTGTCATTTGGCCATTGTTCCTGAATGGTGACTGGATAAATTACAGGTTTATTTTATTTCCTTGGGTGGTTCCTCTCTAATTTCATAATGTAATGGTGAGGTTTTCTCTCCTTTAAATTCCTCTGTCTGTGTATGAATATTTCTATCACATGTTTTAAAAGTTTTGCTAAGGCTTACAACCTATCAGTCAAAATTGTATTATTTTCTTTATTAACTTTTTCTAAGTCTTGTATTTTATCAATTCCTCATATTTGGCACTGATATCAACCAATTTGGGGGGGATAAAGCAAAAATGACTAATTCAATAATGACATCATGATTATAACTGACATTATATAAACTACAGGTTAGTTAATTATCCCCTCATTTAATTCTTCCATTTTCAAGCCATCCATTATGGAATCATACAAAGACACAACTCTCTCCATCACAATATTGTTTCCCATTTTTAAACATGGGGAAAAAACTGCTTTTTTTTTTCTCATTCCCCCTTTAAAGCATCCCAAGTTGTCTCACCAAATCTGCTGACAGTGACAATGAAGTGTAAGTTTAGCTGTTCAAACATAGCACCTCTGGGTGGAGAACACAGTATAGACAGCTGCTGCTGATTATGTACGGTTGTGAGCTGACAGTATGTGCTAGTTGCCTGCGCGGATGTTGAGGCAGCTACCCTAGAGTGGAATCAGCCTAAGTAGAGGTCCAGGGAAAGCTCACAACCCATGGGTAAAAGGATCCGAAGAGAAGCCACAGGCAAACACAGGGGAACACGCCAAAGCAACATGTATGATGGGTGGGAAGTGAGAGCACAAAGCTCTCTGAATTGAAAACTGGCAGGGGTGGTGAGGGACTAAGCCTCACCTGTTCCTGTCAAGTTTTGGTCTTGTGGAGACTGCTGTCTAGAGGCTGCTACAAGAAAATCCCAGACTTACTCAGAGAAAGAAAGAAAAAGTCACACAGTGGGGGCAGAGTCTCCCATGGGTGCATTTTCAATGGCTGCCAGTGGCTGCAAAGCCTGTCTTCTGGATTCATGCTCGGAGTTGGATGCCAGGTGAAACTTTTATCTAATTCTTTACCAATAAAAAAATGAGAGTCAGATATCAGGTTACGAACCTGAAGGATCAGAGGAGCAGGGAGCAGTTCCAGTCACCTCTTCCGTTCCTCTCTCAAAATGGGCTGAGAGAGCTCTCAGCCCTGTCTTATTACTTCCTGTTTCCTCGCTATCTACAGTCCTCCAAATCTCTATAGTTAATTTTGGTCAGCTAGTAGCTACCTCAGTCCTCAGAATCCAAAAAGCTTTGTCAGAACACAATCAAAATAACACATAATACCTCTTACCTTCAAAGGATCTTTTTCATCTCATAATTCAAACGAATTTAACTCAGTCTCAAAATTATCACCTTTCACAGTATCAATGCTCTTCCAAAGTTTACATATAGAACATCAGTTGAGACTCTGGAAATCTCTTCAATATTAGCCCCTGTAAATTTATAAAAGACTCTTAATCCTTCCAAAATACAATGACACTGAAGTAACATTTCCATTCTAAAAGAAGGGAGTGCAGGAAGGCAGAGAAGACAGTTCCAAAATCAGAACAAAACAAATTCAGAAACAGACCTTGGAGCTGTATTTTAGCACCTGATGTTGTATCTCCAGTATTCCAAAAGGGTTTGGGAACCTACCTTCCCATTCTACCACCAGTTCACACATTCCCTCTCGCTCTTTCTGCTTCCAGATCAAGCCTTTAGGATCACTTAGCGTATATCCTGTGGTATTTGAATTTCTAAGATCCTCAAATAGTTACTGCATTTTAGATTTGCAAAGGTCTATGTAACAAAATTTATTGTTGGACTTTCTTGGACCACCAGCCCACAAATTGTTACATGGAGAATGATGATTAATTATGAAGGCTTGTCCTTAGCTTAGAATTGTCCCACTAACTCTTATGGTTTAATTAACTCAATTTTTTAAAACATCTATGTTCTGTCACGTGGCTTAGATATGTCTTCTTTGTATGGCACATCTGACTTGTTCTGAGTCTGCTGCCAGAATCGTGTACCTAGATACCTCCTCTGTTTTTATTTTCTCTACCCAGAAGTCCCCATCTATACCCTCCTGCCTGCTAGTGACAATTTCCCTCTTTATTAAACAAATCAGAAGGTGCCTTAGCCGGAGATTCATCTTTATATTGTAAACAAATATTCTGCAACATTTCCCTCTTTTTGTCTAATTTAAAGGTAAAGATGAAGTCTAACATAATAAAACTATATACAATAAGAACAATTATCATGTGAGAATAATAATCTTCTGTAACAGAGTTCCAAACCACGGTTTCATCAGCCTATATTCAGAAAGCTCAAATCTGCCTCACAACAACCTGACTTCAGCAACTTCCTATTAAGTCAGCGCAGCTCTATAACCCAAATCAGTTGCATTTCTTTTTTAGTAAGTAAAACCAGAACCATGAAAATGGCACTACCAAACTTGTTAACAAGTTGAGATGACTCCCTCAAAATGGAGCTACTGTGGTCCCTCTATGCCTTAGTGGACAAGTCTGAGATATTAGTTTTTCTAGAGACTTGTTTTCAAATGGAGGACACTTGGAATGAATCTTCTATTTCATATCCCTTATTTTCAATTGATTTGATTTTTTTGAGTTAGAGACTGAAATATAAAGTGTTACCTTCAATTCAACTTTCTGTTTTGTTTTTTTTTTTTAGTACAGTACTGGTGGTTTCTCTGTTACCTTGATAATTTTTTGGAGACTCTAAGTGCTCTCTGAATTCTCTTGTCTACAACTTTGTATTTATTCATTTCTTCAACAATTGTTCGTTTCATATAAATCTGCTTTCTCTACCTGATTGTATAAATAAAATTAATAAAACTAAATACTGAAAGTAGAGGCATACAATGCTATTTGAAGTGGACAAGATAAAGTTAATAAACATTATATAATAATCTATAGCCTTAAAATCTAGAACTACTGTCATTTTGGGACCTTGTGGATGAAACAAAAGAATTGAATACTAATTGAAATAATCTAGACAAATAATAACAATGAATAAAGTTTAAAAATATAATTATAAATATATATAGTCTTGAAATTTTCTGTACTGAATTGTTTTATCATTCATCCTCACTCAAATTTTTGTGCAATGCTATTATGCAACAATTTTCTCTATCAAAATGTAACTAGAATAACTTCTAGCCTTCCATTTAGAACCCTTGTCATCTCTGAAATATCCTGAATGTGGCTGTTGATGTCTAGAATTCACTCAGCATTTTAGTTTTCCAATGTATTACCAGATTGGTTCCTTGAGGTAGCTCTGCTTAACATCATTATGTGGCTCTCTTCCCTATTTCTACACTGTCCCACATTTCTCCTGTAAATCAGTTCAAAAGGCCTGTAAGACTCATGACTAGGGATATTCAACAGCTTTATTTTTTATTATTTATTTATATTAATGCTTTTTTGCTATAATACCTGGCCAAAAAGTTAAGGAAAATATTTTTTAGGGGTTCAAAATTTGGGGTATCGTCCATCATGGTGGAAAGGTGGCTGGTCACAATGCTTCTGCTATGAGGAAACAGAGTGATATGAATTTTTGTGTTCAGTTTGCTTTCTCCTCTTCATTTTGTCCAGAAGCTATAGCGCTTAGAAAAGTGCTGCCCACACTTAGTATGAATATCTTATCGTAAGTTAACTCATCTAATCACTATTTGTTTCTAATAACATCTAGCTCTTAATCTTTCTAGCACAATTTCACCCTTTCAATCAATATCTCTAAACATCCTGTGATCATTGAACTTATAGTAAACATTTAATGTTTTACTTTACAAGTAACTTAATTTTATTCATTGTCATTAATTGTATAGTTTATTTCAATTAGTATGTAATTCTTCTGTCTCAACTACATTGTCTCAAAATAACAGTAGTTCTTTACTTCAAGGATGCATATTATTATATTATTTATGTGTAGATACTTTCTTGTATTTATCAATTTATTCATGAGTGAATAAGATTTTATATCATGGCCATTTGAAAGAGTATTAGAATAAAAGTGCAACTACTAATGTCCCTTTTATATATTAATTTCATATCTTCCCATATACACTCCTGAGTGGCAATGCCTAATATATGATAGTTCCATTTTGGCATTTAGGAAATTGCATATTATTTTTCCTAATGGCTTTGATGATTTAAAACCAACAAAGGTTCCCTGTTCTCTAAATCATGATCAACACTTGACAAATTTTGCTTTTTTATTATCTAAATAATGTTATAAGATATAACATGGTAGTTTAGTTGGAAATTTTCTAGACTCATGGGTAAAACTGATGAAATATATTTTAAATGTTTTAGGCCCATACACTAACAAGTATGTAAAACAATTAAATATTAGTTTTATATAATCTGTCTTGTATACAACAAAGAAATCAAAATTCTATTTATGAATTAAAATAGTGTTAAAAACTTATAAATAGTCTTTTTAGCAGATGTTTTTAAAATATTTGTGAGATAACTGCATTGTGGCTTCTAGAGTTTTGCATACTTTAAAGAATTTTTTCTGTACTTAATTTTCTAAAGAATTATACCTAAACTCTTTTTTCAGGTCATTAATATCTTTCTAAATGAATGCTTTTTATAGGTACATGCACTTACAAATACATTTAGTTATAACATAATTGACAGTTCTAAGCTGTGAGGTGAAAGGAGGGTTATACAGTTTTAAATATTGTCATGATCCTTCCTATACAGAACATTGTGTCTCAAATCTGCCTCAGTAATGGAAATTTGCCTAATTCAAACCTCTTCCAGATAGCTCTTTTTCACTGTGTTAGTTATTTAAAATGTTTGCTTGTGTTTACTTGATGTTTATAAAATTTTCACTAATCATTGATTGATTTAATAAAAGGAGAAGTATACATACATTATAAATTTATTCATTAAGATATTTGTTTTCCTGGAAAATTTGAAAATTTAGGAGATACAATAAAACTAAGTTCTGTATTGCAATATGCATAAATATATATACACAGTTTTAATATATAAATATATAAAATTTTATACAATTAGCATTCAATTAAGTTCTTCCACTGCCCACTCTCAAATTTCAGTCAATGTGTTTTTTATTCTACTGATTTGTTTGATTCAAAAATATGTGCCTTCATAGCTATAGCCATCTTTATGCAGGATACAATTATTATCACCAGCACAGATTTCTTTCTTTCTTGGAATGTATCAATAGTTTTTTTTAGAAAAAAAACCCAGCTTCTTCACTTTTATAACATTTCTCAAAACTGATGGCTGATACCATAACTAAGATGATTATATTGAAATACAACTTCCCGTTATTCCTGATTCAATGCCTTCCATAGTCTCCATGCTTTTTTCATTCATTAAAAAGTAGTCAACTCTCCTTAGCAAAGCTCTTCAGTTTTCTATATTCCAATATTTCTATCTAACTGTTTGAAATTATAGTGAGTTCATAGCCATTTATCCAATTGGGTTCAACTTTGTACTTTTCTTTTTGTTTCAATTGTACCTCAATATACTCTCATTTCCTACAAATACTGTCTTCATGTCTGAACAGCTCTTCTCAAAGACCTACATCCTTACTCTTCATTTCTTTCAGACTTTTACTATGCACTCCAACACCAAATGAAACTTCTTCAAAAATGGCACTTCTCTCTTAATCTTTCCATCCCTCTTCCACAATATTCCCCAAGGTTTTGAGTAGTTAATATAGATGTTCGTTTAGAGCTCAGAACTCAATATTGACTTACTCTCAGGACTTTGGCCACTTATGAGTCTCAGAATTAACAATTGCCCAAAGTAAAAAGAAACTTTTGTGGCACAGACCAAGAGCCACACTAGTCTGTGGGCATTAACATGATTACTAGTAACTCGGAGGATTGGTAGAAGTGCTGTGAAATGTTGTCCTTCGGATATGACATAATTGTTGTCATCATTAACATTTTTAAGCTGTTACTTCCTACACAAGATCTAAAAATGTGTGTGTTGTGTGCACACACACATATTGAGGCAGAACACACACATACACTGAGGCAGACAGAGAGAGAAAACATAATAAAAGTAGTACTGATATTGATCTAAAAGGTTGTCAGCAGGAGGCTGATGGGGACATACAGAATAATGAGGGTTGAAATGATTATAATGAATTTTAATATGTGTAAAATTGTCTGTAAATGAACAAAAAGAAATTCAAGGAACCACCCTATTCTTAAGTTCCCAACTCTCTTTATTTCTTGATCCTACCCAGAGATATTTGCAATCAATAGTATACTTTTATTTATATATTGATTTCTCCAATATTTTTCATGGATAGCCTTATATCATTTGATATATTCAATAATGAAGGGTTGCATCAATTGATAACTCTCCATTGCATCCTATGACTAATATATATATATATATGTTATACAATATATATGTCAATACATATAACCTATAGTATAGAAAACATTTGTGCTATGTTGTGCATCATTTGCCATTATTATTTTATTCAACTTAGTGTTAGTTATTTCATGTTCAGATTCAGTTTTCATTTATTTTGCCCCTTGTTGCAGATTACTTGAAATCATTTTCTCTTTCAGCAAATCTAAAAAGTATAAAGTTAACTCTACTGATACTTCCTGACTCTATTTTTACTTTTTTATGTTTTTATTTGAAAAAGAATTAAATAGATTTTCCCTTACATTTCTTCCTTCATCACTTTACCGCAACATCCCTCAAGCATTCCCATGCTCTCCAGAATCATGTTGGTAGCCCATTTTTCATATATAATACATATGTACATAGTCATTTTTAAAACATGCTGAGACCACTTTTGTTTGTGTATACATGGTTTCACCCTCAATCAAGCTATTTAGACAGCTAATAGGGAGCTCATCCCTGGGAGAGACTAAGTGTCCTACCTTCAATCAGAAAGCATCTGTAGCTCTTAGTATAGAAGTAGGACTCCATGAAAATTCCCCCTTCTATGTTAACATGTCTTTTAATATTGCTCTTATTCCACTCTTATTTATACAGTCATTTTTCAGTGACAATGATCTACAGAGACTTTCTGGTATTTAATCTCAACAGTCTTTACACCCCTTTTTCTGTAATGTTCCCTCAACCATAGCTGCAAGAGTTTTAATGTAGTTATTTGCATTTAGGCATCCCAAGTCATACTGATATCTGCGTTGTATCCAGTTCTTTTCTGTGCTGTCTGCAATCTTTTTGTATAGAGAAGCACCCCTATTTGATGAGGGGTGATAGCTGCACTTATCAAGAAAAGATGGTTCCCATATTTCCCGGCCTTATTTTTAGTTCTGGATTTTTTTCTTAGTAACCATGATTATGCTTGAGTAATAATTTAATTCTCTCATTTCTCTATTTATAAAATGAATATGAAATTATATTATCAAAATTTTATGAATAAAACTTTGTATATTTGGAATTCATTTATGATATAATGATACTTATTCCAATAGAAAACAAAAAAATAGATATAGGGCAATATATGTATGGGAAATATACATGAAATTCTTTGAAAGGAGTTTTATATTAAACATTATTATATCAAAAAGATTAACATAGCCACTCGTCAAGTTAGCTCTGTACTAAGGCTGCTTCCCTTAATAGTATGCCTATTTTCACATGTCACAACTTAACATAGATTGTCTGATAAAGGTCTCAAACAAAGTTTGCTTGAATTCTTAGATGTGAGGTGAGAATGTGGTCAAATAGGCAATTACTTCTAGTTCCTTTGTTTTACTTGGGAAAGCAAATTCTTAGAGAAAAGCAACTAATATTCATTTTAAATACCCTGTTTAAATATGCAAACACCATAGATTTGAATATAAAAGTTTTCAAGACTACTTTTGAAAGTGCTACAAAATTTAATTGGAATGACTTTTTATTTTAACCTTCCTTTATTCATTCAACATTTAACTTACCTAAGCAAATGCTTTCTAAAATACGTGCATGTGATTATAAATGATTAATAGTGCACATTTTAAAATAAAATTGCACTAGTTAAGTCAAAGAGGTGAAGGTACTGATACCTAAACAGATTGACATTTTGATAGTACTTCTCAAGTATAATAACACTAAGTACTTATAGATAATTATAAAGGGTAAAGGAAAAGAACAGCTCTGTGATTGATTACAATTTACAAATTTTACAATAATTTGTTTAGCTAATTACCCACTGAAACCTAGAAATAGAAAGATAATTTCCACATAACCAACCATAGCAGATTTAAATGCCAAAGGACTTTCAATGATTTGCAGTTTGGGAAATGAGATATTTCCAAGGGAAGAAAGAGAACCACATATATAAAGTAAATTCACTGAGTATTTCTCATCATTTTAAGAAAAAGGAGCTGACTAAAACCCCTAGAAGAAATAGTGTGATTTTTCTTTTCAATTCCCAAAACTTCTCTGAGTTCAGTGTCAAATATTCCACATTATATGTTGCCTATATTGTTTTTGTCTCATTGGCAAAATCTTGAATTTTATATTGTTACCATTGTACAACTTACGTTTATTTTTTCTGTTGTTCCAATGCAGTTATGAAAATAATGCTTAACTTATTTCATGTGTTTCACAGGACAAGCACAATTCTGTTTTTAAAAATCTACATGTTTAGGCAAGCTTCTTAGTATTTTTCAGTTAACAAGGCCTTCATATAATACCATCTTTATTTTTAAAGAGGACAGAAACTTTGATACAAATTCTCTTAACTTCATTAATATAGAATATGATAATATGGATAAATGCATATACCTTGGCAATAAGAGGATGATTGAATTATGAAATTTATATAAATTATTTTGTGAGGCAATATAGTTCATCACATGATAAGACTTGGAGTAAACCTTTTGGTTAAATAATTACCATTTGGTATTTTTCTCTACGGGAGTATACACTTGTGCATTACTGTGGGGGGCTGGGTATATGAATGAAGACTAAAGGTCAATTTTAAATGACATTCTATAGGTGTCACCAACTTTGTTTAATTGAATCAGTGTTTCCTACTGACCTGAAGATCAGCAGGTAAACCAATTTGGCTGACTTGTGAGAACTAGTCTGTGATATTACCCTTACCACAATAAATCATTATCCCCTGATATCAAATGAGAAATTCTAAATTCAGTTGATAGAAACAAAGAAGACATCATCCTCAGCACTGTACCAGACTACTGACTGTGTGTGTGTCCTCCCCTCCTTTCTGTCTTAATTTCTAGAAGATCACCTAAAGCTCTTCCAAAGTTCCTCCCACTCATCCCATTGTCACAACCCCCAACTGATGGAGGAGGGTCATCTGTCTATGTGTCACTTTCATTGGTTAATAAAGAA
>LOJH01029956.1:0-16852 GCA_001685095.1 Ellobius talpinus
TTGTTTCCACAGAGGATGAGAACCTGTGGATTCATTCTAGGCTAATGTGGTTTGATGGACCACAACCCCCTGAAAGGACACTGTGAAGGACCCCCCAAAGAAAATTCACACAATAAACAGCAGGAAGTAGTATAGAGAATGATGCCCAAATTCTCAAAATTGTTTACTAGAGGTTGTGTGGCCAAGGGGGATGCCACGGAATTGCCAGGAGCATTGGCAACCGTGGCAACAAGTATTGGAGCTGAGGCAAGCTGGATCTACTCAGACCCCGCTGGGCTGCCTGTCTGCATGTCTGCATGCAACATATGGAGAAGGCAGCAGTGAGGTGAGGAGAAGGTGGTAGCGGTTCCTGGCTCTGCACACCCAAGTCTCTGCTTGTACTGTAGACTTTCCCACAGGACCTGAAGAACCCACACAGTAGTTGCAGAAGGTCCCTGAGCCACCTGCAGCCCTGGCTGGTTATAGTGGTTCATGCTGTTAGGATTTGCTGAAGGAGGCAGAGGCAGGAGGATCTGGAGTTCGAGGATGACTGCAGAGCCATCCCAGTTGAGACTTCAGGATCACTGCAGGTGGCCACTATTGTCACCACTGTGACCTCCTTCATGGAAGCTGGAATTGCCACCAGTCAGATGACTGCTGTGTCTAGCACTGTTGATTCCCTAGCCAGACAGGTTGCCACTGCCTTAGAGATCCAGAATTCCTTATGTAATTTTTGCCAGTTTTTTCACCTTGACCTATAGACCTCCTTTTATAAGAACAGTTGGAGTATATGGTTGGCTGCTCCCTTTCTTTTCATTATACTTGTGCCAAACCATACCAGTCAAGCCACTCCCATACAGCCTAGTCTTACTAAACAGCTGGCCTTAGGAACTCCTGTAGCTGGAGGGCTTCTGTTGCTCTGCCTCTACAACAGGCAGCAGTAGCAGCAGTGATGTAATATCGCTATTTGCCCAAGTGAGAGGGCTTCCTCTGAGAGCAGTATGGGTTAGCAGGCTATGGAAAGACCAGTGAGCCAGAGACACGTAAGACAGAGACACGTAAGCCTGTCACAGTCAACCTAAGACAGAGGCCTTGCGTGCTGAGGCAAGTGTTCTTTATGATGGGTAAGATGTGAATACGTGCTTCTGCAACCCAAGGCAGGCCTGGTCTAATTATATAGAAAAGCAGGAGCTGTTGGGAGTTGCAGACCCCTGGCCCCTTGACTTTCTTTGCCTGCCTTCAGACCCTTTGCCTGCTGGAGTGAACTGAGCAAAACAACTTGTTTTCTTGGGCCTGCAGCTTCTCTGAGCACAAGACCCTTATGAATTCCTGATGGCAGAGGAATGAATTCTGGTGGGTTTTATAGTTGGAGATCCCAAGAGCTGGGGCATGGCTGTCAGTTAAGGATCCCTATATAAGCTTCCCTGGAGCTCAATAAAGGGGCATTCTTGTTTCAAGAATGACCTGTGTCCCCGTGTCTCTCTCTGTGTGCATGTGTTTTTAAATCTCCAGCCTAGTTCCCGGCTTGCAAACCATACTGTAGTACATAGAGCAGGCACATCATTTTACAACTTTGTTCCAATTTCCTTACAGGCATAAATCTCTCCCCATTTCCAAGATGAGCTGACCAAAATTATCCTTGAATTATCTGTGAAATAGCCTCTTTCAATGTCATCTTCAATTTATCCTTTGTTTAATGTTTGGGTTGTATCAACGTTTAACTAACCAATAGAGAAAGACAAAAGTAATAGTAGAAACTGAAATCCCTACAACCCCCCCAAATTTTCCCTTTTGATAACAGCACTTTTTAAAAGTTTTGATTTTATAATATAATTATGTCATTCCCCGTTTCCTTTACTCTGTTTTTTTTGCTTTTTTCCAAATTCTTGGGCTTTTTAAAATTAATTGTTTATATTTTAATATTAGGAATATTATATATATATATTTCTAATTATGTTCTAAATATTTGCCCTTGTCCTCACTTATAAGTTTAGTTCTCACCATGGATCAAGGAAATGGCTCTCTGAAATAGTTGGAGATCATTACAGAAAACACAACCAATCAAAATGCAGAGCTGTGGTGCCAAGTCCCAGCTGATGCATCTACAAAACAACCCCGACAGAGAAGGCTCAGTGATCATTTTGGAAGAGGAGGCAGAAAGATCCTAAGAGAGAGAGGATCCGATCATGGAGTTTTTTTGTGAGGCTGTGTCTCCTAGTAATGTCAGAAGCTACATCCATAAAGTCTCACAGCATGGCTTCCTAAACAGAAACTGAACAAGGATAATAGCACTTTCTAAGCCATCTGAGGGCTGAGGAAGACATGAGTAGATTATTAGTCAAAGTGTGCATCCATTGTGCTTTCCTGACACTATTGAATTATTACACATTTTGGGTGTCTGTTTCTGTAGACGTGCTTTATCCCATCATTATAGATCAGCTCATCATTTCTAATATTTTATAAACATCAAACCAGGCAGCATGAATTCATTTTTCCTGGGATAGGAGGTTGTTGAGGAGCCTGGCTTCTTTCAGCATAATTATTCTGTGATTCTTGGATATTGTTTCTTTGGATCAACAATCCACCCCCTCTTTGTTGCCAAATAATATTCCATCATGTGCACATACCACAATTTGCTGATCCATTCCTGTGTTTTGGTTTCTTTTTAGATGTTTGCTATCATAAACAAAGCTGCTGAGAGCATTCTTGTATAAGTCTTTGTGTGGACATATGTTTTCATTTCTTTTGCATAAACACATAGAATGGGATGGCAGAGCGAGGCTGGCAGGTTTATGTTTAACTTTTTAAGAACTGACAAATTATTTTCCAAAGTGGTGTACTATTCTAAACATTTAAGATATTATAAACACCCACTTGGGGGAAGGTAAATTGCATGAAGGAGAAACTGTGCCCGATTAAATATGGTGAAGGGTGTAAGATAAAGTTGCTAGAGGAGAATTCTGACAAGTCAGCCATGTCTTCTCTTCAGTCAAGGCCTGGGAATAGACTCCTTCTGTGTCTGCTTTGCTAAATGACAGACTTCAGATATTCAACAACGTGAGGACACATGCCAAACAGGATCGCATTCACCCACCCAATAGCAGCTGTCCTTGGAGGGCTGTAGATGAACCAGCAGGCTTGCAATAGCGCTGCAGCCTAAGCAGGGCAGCCTCATGCCAGGGCCAGAGCCATCTCATTCATTTTAATGCTTCTGGCAATGCTTGCTACACATGTCATCTTCTCATGATGAATCTTCCAGTTCGAGTTATCCCTTTGGGAAATCAACTTCAGATAAGCTGCTGATGGCATGTGTGCGAAGTGTGAGAATGTATGTGTGTACATGCATCCATGCACGTACTCAGCATATGGTTTCATATATAAACTCAGCATCTTTGCTCCAGTAAGAATAAACCATGGCTGATGTCTACGTCACTTCTCACTTTGAGAAACCCATGGAATTGATTCAGCAGCCTTCCAGGAAGAAGAGGCCAGTGTGAACCTCTAGGAGAAGGGGATGTGAACTCTGGCTTGAAGCCATGGGAAGGGATTCAGAGCTCACGAGGTGGCTGTGGAGGAAGGAATGAGTCATTGTGAGGCATTGGGTGTCGTTTGTCGCAGAATATTATTTTAAGGTGTGTTACTTTTGTTAATGCTGCATTTGTTTAGTTCCGTGAATCTTTGATTTTTTTTGCCTGTCTAAAACACCTGATGGTCCAATAAAGAGCTGAACAGCCAATAGCAAGGCAGGAGCAAGGATAGGCAGGGCTGGAAGGCAGAGAGGATAAACAGAAGAACCAATGAAGAGAACAAGGAGAGGAAGACATCAGGGGACAGCTACCCAGAAAGCCATGGAGAAAGAAGTAAAAAAAAAGTATGCAACAATAGAGAAAGATAAAGCCCAGAGGCAAAAGGTTGTTGGGATAATTTAAGAAAAGCTGGCAAGAAACAAGCCAAACTAACACCGGGCATTCATAACTAAAAATAAGCCTCCGTGTGTGGTTGGGAACTGGGTGGCAAGGCCCCCCACAACAGTAAATAGTAAAACAACACACCACAATCAGGTATATTGGAAGAAAGCTTGTGTAGGAGATGCTGTCTGGAGTACATCATCCTGGAACTGTCACTGCTTAGTTAAGTCGAAAAGAAATTCTTCTTGAAAGATAGATAGTCTCTTGAGTTACTACTGACTTGTGCCATGTAATAGTGCTGCATTTCTCTCCCTGTGCTTCACATACCATGTCAGAGCATCTAGGCTCAATAGAAATTTGAGCCAATTGTCTTTTAAAAAGAACTTAGTACAGACTTAAAACTATTAACTTACTTTTTGACCAGGCCTTCCATGTTTTAATATTTTACTTTGTTCTAGGGTCCAACTTCTCATGTAACTTTGATTTCCAGGGCTCCGTACTTTTTGTGGCTATTTTGCTTCTCGTTCCCTTGGGTTTCTGAAGCTTCAGGCTGAGATGCCTGTCCTTGTTCTGTTTTTTTTTTAAGTCTACAGTTTTACCCTCTTTGAAGGAAATTCCCAATTCTGCTCACCTAAACCTGTGCGGTCCTTTCAGCAGGCTCCATCTGCAGTCTGTGCCTCCTCAGACAATATTGTCAGGATAATGTGGTCCCCTGGAGTACAGCTTTGAACCTATTTTCTGAAGTTAGTGTGAGTTTTTATGTTAAAAAAATCTGAATTCACTTACTAGTTGGGTGACTAGGGTCAAGTCACCTTGATCCTCTATGAGGTGAAGAGAAGTGGCCAACAGAGTCAAGTCGTGCGAATGTGAGGACCTGAGAGCAAGAGTTTGGATCGCTAGCACCTGTGTAAAAGGCTAGATGGGCTTCCTGGTTAGATTTTTTTCCTTTTTCTTTTATGTCAGCTTGACACAAGCAAGGGCTATGAGGGAAGAGGACCTCACTGAGAAAATGCCTCCATCAGACTGTGTGTAGGCAATTCTGCAGGGCATTTCTTGATTAATGATTGATGTGGGAAGGCTAAGCCCAATGTGGAAGGTGCTACCCCTGGGCAATTGGTTTGGTCATAGTCTTTATCACAGCAGTAGAAAGCAAACTGAGACAGTGCAAGCTGTGACTATCTATAACCCTCGCCCTGTGGGTGGTATAGATCTTGGTGGATATTGGGGGTTCATCAACCAGCCAGCCTCATGGAAACAGTGAACTCCAGGTTCAGTGAGAGACCCTGTCTTTAAAAAACATGTGGACAGTGACAAAGAAAGATTCCTGACATCAAGCTTCATCTATGTGCACAGGCAAGGTTTACCCACACACGTATATTGCACAAACATGTATACAATGCACACACACCCGATATCTGCCCCTTAAAGCAGTTTACAACTATCAGGCGGGACTCTCCGTGCAATATTTACTGTAAGTCATGAGGTCCTTTCAATGTATATGGCCGGGCCTTGAATTCAGTATGTAGATCAGGCTGGCCTGCAACTCATGGGCTTCCTGACTCATGATCCTGAATGCTGGGGCTGTAGACTTGTACTATCATGTATGGTTTCTGAAAATTACCCCTTAACCCTCGGAGTTTCAGTTTCCTCCTCTATGTGATTCTGAGAATGATGCGGAAGTCTTGTGAAGATTCAACGAGGTGATGTGTATGAAAATTCTTGGATCTTCCTAGGCTTGCAAGGAGGTGACACAAATGCCGAGATGAACGCAATTAGAGAATGAACAACCAAACTTACTGGGATGCCCCATTCTGCCCCAAGCAGAAAGATCAAATACTGCTTTTTATTTTTCTAATTTCTAGGTCTATAATAGAGTAAAAGCAATTGAGAGACAGGTCACTTTCTGCATAATTCTGAAGATTTAGAAACGAGGAGATAGGAGCACGCCATTGACTTACATCTTAGATTCATAATAACTATGGAAGAAATTGCTGGATGTGGTTGGAAATGAGGCTCAGAGATTCAGTGGCTCCGGCACTTAACTTTTCCTTCTGGAAGGCTGTTTTCTAACTGGAAATGATTCTTCTCTCTCCTCCTATTTCCACACCTGGAGCTCTGCTACTGTGACAGCGGAAGAAAGCAGGCCACTTAGCACCAACAACTTCTGCATCCTTCCTTTCTTTTTTTCCTGATTCCTCTGCACCCATCTCTTGATTTGTATCACCATAAAATAGATGTCCCCTGGCCTTTGATCACCTTCTAGGCCCCTGTCATAACCCAAATCCTTCCACAGTTAGTCTCTGTAGCCCCCAGTACCACTTTTTGACTTCCCGATCTGCCTCAAAACAACCTCTGTCAGCATCTTTTCTTGTGTTCTGACCTGTCAAAAGACAAAGGTCTCAGTCTGAGAATCAGTGGTTTATCTGCCGCTCTTAAACCTCTCCCTTTACTTTCCGTTATATCCCTTCCCATTTAGTTTCTTTCTACTTTCTGCAGTCTTCATGGATAGTTATACCTTGACCAAGTGATTGCCAAGTTAAGTTTGCCAGGATTCTGTCCCTTACCTTGCTGTTATTCTCAGCTTAGTCACATCCCTTGAGCAACATCCTTCACCCAGATGTATAATTTTCAAGGCCTATTGCAAAATGAGAATGCTTGGTTCATTGTTTAATGATTGTTAAAGATGTCCAGATGGCTACCATGGAACATGAAACAGAAGGCAGTCCCTTTTTTAAAGATTCATGTTGCATGTTCATTTATCTAGACTAATATTCAACTCTAGACCTTCAGGAAGAGAGTCTTACAGGTCTATATTCTAGCCCAGACCCCTTCTGGAGCTCAGATTTAAATACAGTTCTTGTCCCAAAAGGATCATCAGGCTTTCTTGCTCCAGGCAGATGTGATGTATTTTATATCTTGGACCTATCACCAACTAGCCATATGATTTTGGGGCAGGCTAGTCAGTCTTGCCAAGCTTCAGTATCTATATGTAAAAATTTAAAGTCCTCAATAAAAGTTTGAATAAGCATTAAACTAGGGAGTTAATAATAGATGCTGATAATTGTATCCAATAACTGTGCACATTCATAAAATGTAAAATGGCTTACAGCAGGGAACATAGTAGCTGCTATAACACCAATGCTTGCCTGTGTATTCAGCTGTTTGGAAGTGGTGCTAGCAAGACAGAAATCAAGGTTCTTGGGACTAACATTTGCATCAAGAGTCATTTTTGAAATCTATGCAAAGTTGTGTACTGCAGCGAAGGAACAATGCTCCATGAGACAGTGAGCTCATGAGAAGGATCCATCTGTCTGATTCTAGGAGCTTTTGAATTTGTTTTTGAATTGATGGCCAATTTCCAATCTCATTGTTGTCTGACTTTCCTTGAGCAGATGTAAAGAAGTGATTCTGTCAAAGTTGAGCAAACTGAATCAATGAATTTATTGGGGTTGCTTCTAGGAACATAGGTGACAAAAAGGCTCCTAACAAAGTACTTGGGGGCAACTTTTAGGTAGCTGGCTGTACAGCTGGAGAGTTTGCTGGGTAGATACAGTGCTAGAGAAACCAGTGCTCGTCATGCCCCCCCAAGCCCAATTTTGTGAAGGTCTGGTGGGGATGATCACATCTGTTCTGAGTCAAGTTTGCTGTTGGTCATGTCCAGCCCAAAGGAAAAGATTGAGAGGAGTATATAGCAGAAACAGAATTCAAGCACCAGGCTTAGGCTGCAAACGTCTATGGGGAGACTATTCCTTTGGCCATGTTGATGGGTATCCTTCCAACCTTCTGGTGGACATCACAACCAGGCTGTTCTGTAGAAATCTGAAAGTTAGCACACCCCACTCAGAACCTTTCAATTTCTTCCCTTCTTAAATGCTTCTTCAGCCCCGTGTCATTTGGTGCCATCACTAACCACCAAGTCACTGAAGCTAAAGGATGAATCCTGGCCAATGTGCAGTCTGTTCTTACGTCTTCACCAGAGCAGCCTTCCCCAGAAGCTACACGCTGGACACAGGGACAGAAGCTCGAGCTGGTGATGGGCAGAGCTTACCTGCACAAGACAAGAAACATCTCTTCTCCAGAGTACGCATTGCAAATAACAAAGAGAAAATTGTAGGCAAATAAAAATGTTATAAGATTATTTATAGCTCAAACTCTAGGATTTATTAGTGATTGATTGCTGCTTTTCTATCTTTTCATCATTACTTCACAGATAGAATTACCACTCAGGCTGTTTAAAATGACCATAAATCAATAATAAAAATGAAAGATAAATGGGGAAAAGATATGACAGATAACACTGACATTTAATAGAGATACATAATAAAAAAATCAGTGATAAAATAACTTGCTATTTTTGTAAAAAAAAAGTTAATTTTGAAATGAAGTGGAGTGTAATTTTTTTGTATTGATATTTATATTTAATCTCAAAACAATTGTGGAGAAATGTTTGTAGATAATTTTGGAGTTTGCTCCCCTCAGAAGCTAGGAGGAGCTAGTATGTGTGTGTGTGGAGGAAGTGTATTGAAAAAGTACATGTTATATTTATTTTATATAATTCCCTGAGTGCAAATTTTTAGAAAAAGAATGATTAGCCTTTTAGTTATTTAACCTAAAACTGTAGTAATTTTAACTCAAAAGGTGGCTGAGATATTTTTAGTCTTTTATTCTTGGGTGGTTTTATCCCTGTAACAACATGTACATGTTTGTACAACCTGAGGCAGAATTAGTCTAAGTAAGGCTTTTAAACTATATCTATTCAGTTGTTTGTGGTACCTGGTTTCTCAGGCCCCACTCTGGGTGGGTTTAATTCAGTAGATGTGTGTGTATGTGTGGGGTGGTCCCATGATCACAGCCGAGAACAACGGGAAATAGCTTTTTTGGGTTTCATAGCCCCTTGGCTGGTTTTAAATTCCAGGCTCTTTTTAAGGAGGATGGAGCCGAAGGCCAGGTTACCATTGAGAAATGTTTGGGAGGTAAGAACAGGAGACTGTAATTTAGTAGCTAAATTTTCAAAATGACGCCCAGCACCTGTGTTTGTGGCTGCAGGTGCTGCTCTGCCCTACCTGAAGCAGCTACGGGTATGCAAATCCACACCTGCCAGGTTTGAGCTAACCACAGCTATCAACGGTGGGCTCTAGTCTGCTTCCTAGTCCAAGGGTTTGGACTTATAATTATTGGTGTGACTTTTGTTTGTATTCTCCAAGGAGATCTAGCTCTAGCTACCACATACCCTGGAAGCAGCCTTATTGTGCTTAGTTCGCAGCATTTGTGTATTATAGTTATTTACCTACTGTTTCTTGAAAGACAGAGAGTCCTCAAGGACAGCACTTGGCTCGCTGGGCTCCCTCCCATCCCAGCACCATTGCTGCTGAGAGCTGGGAAGCGCTCCGCTGTTCATATATTATTTCTGCCATGAGCTGTTTTCTTTTTAGTTATCCAGTCTACAAATGACCATCTGTGAGGTAGAATTTCTCATCAAAGTTGATTTTCCCTTTGCTTTTTACTGTTTCATATAAAGCATAGATTTTTTTATTATGGTTTGGATATATACAATGAGAATGATTTATTAATACTATTTTTAATTAAGTCACAAAATATCCTACGCTATACTCATTTTAATTTTTTCCTAGATGTTTTCTTTGTAATTCTTTGTATGGTATTTATATACCTACATCATAGCACTACATTTTCTTGAGTCTAATTACATATTTACTCAGGTGTCTGCTTTTATTCATGGGATGTCACGGCCTTTAAAACAGTGGTTCTCAACCTGTGGGTTATAACCCCAATGAGGTCACATAATCAGATACCCGGCATATCAGAAATTTACATTATGAATCATGACAGTAGCAAAATTACAGTTATGAAGCAGCAGAAAAATAATTTTATGGTGGGGGGGTCGTCACAACATGAGGAACTGTATTAAAGGGTCACAGCATTTTGGAAGGTTGAGAACCACTGCTTTAAAACAAGCAGGAGACTCCTTCCTGCCATATGTATTCAAGAAGTATTTGATGAGTTAATTCCTCATGAGAAGTTTACACGTGTTAAAAGGTCCCAGAGCATTTTAACTTGTATATTAATTTTTCATACAATAGCACCTCCTCCCTCCGCACAAAGACCTCAGAGCATAAAGCATATTTAGGAGGAATGTCTCTCAGTTGGTTTTTCTAGGTAAGAAATGTGAAATTTCTAGGTAAGAAACCTTGAAAATAACGAATGGGGGTAGGACCGCGTTTAACACGGGCTAACTTTTTTGATGTGGTAACTTTCACATTATTTGATCAGTTGTTTGTGTGCCTAGAAAGAAGGCAGCTCGGGCAACATGGAGTTCAGCTTGTTCTCTCGGTTTCTGGCTTTAATATCTGAAGTTTTTTCCTTCATGCTGGCAACCAAAGAAAGTGACTCAGGTTCGCACTCCTGTCCCTCTGGTCTCTTACATCCAATGCACTTCCTGTCCTTTCCCTAACATTTGGAGACTGAAAGGACAGGGAGAAAATCAATTGTCCAAATATTGACCCACTTTACAAAGTTGGAGCCACCTGACTTTTAGCCACCTGCCGGAAGGCTGATAATCCCCCTTTCG
Organism: Ellobius talpinus; assembly: GCA_001685095.1. Lineage (NCBI taxonomy): Eukaryota > Metazoa > Chordata > Mammalia > Rodentia > Cricetidae > Ellobius > Ellobius talpinus. The sequence continues at coordinate 10,474 of LOJH01029956.1, forward strand.
CCGCTGGCAATTGCCACATTGTCCTCAGCTGAAGGCCAGTGATTACATACATCCCTTGCAGTACTCATGACACACATCCAAAGCGGCACTGAGTCACCTCTGGGGCTGCGTGTCCAATGATGATGGCTGATTCAGACTTCAGTTTGAGCCTTGATTTTGAAATACCAGACGTACTGATGGCAACACATCGTGTTGCTATCATAATTTATTAGCTTAAAGGGAACTAATCCTCTTCGGTCATCTCAGTCTCTAGCTCACCGCTTCTCTCCCTCTCTCAAGCTTTGGCTTTCCCCATTCTTTATGTCAATCCATGACAACCTATCTGTCTGAAAGCCCTTTTTCTGCTGGGAAGAATCCTCTGGCCACCTCTTGGGCTATTCAGGACTCAGCCCCGTTTATGTTAACACTCGCTGTGACTAACTTTGATCATCCTTTTGTGGTGGAGAGGAAATTTCTCTCTCTTTTTTTTCTTTTGCCAATTGAAGACTACGTTGACATGGAAGCCTTTAACTATGTTAAAGTAGATTTTGTGGTACTGTACACTTAGAATCGTAGCACTTGGGAGGGAGGGGCTGGAGGATGATGACTTCAAAGCCAGCCTGTGGGTATCTAGTGAGACACTGACCTTCTCCCTCCTCCAAAGAAAAGAAAATACAGGATACATTTCAGACTAACTGAGAAGGGGCAAGCATGGCAGGATCTTGGTGAGTTCTAGTTGCTAGAGTTCATTTTGGTGACCCTACCACTTGGTTCGGCATCTTCCAGGCATGCTGAAGGAGTCCATTGCCAGTCAGATTGGTGGGCACATTACAAACCTGCTTGTAATGGTGACTAATAGGAAGTTAGAAGTATCCCACGTGGGAGATGCTGTTGTTAGATCTGGATCACCAGCATGAGAAGCATTAGCCAAATGGGCTCCTGATTGCCCCATTCACCTGGGTGCTTAGGACCCTCCCAGTCAGCTCCAGGCCCTACCCCTGCAAATAGAATTTTAGGCTATGTTTCAATACAAGTGATTTTAACTCCCTGTTAGTAGAACTGACTGCCACATGGAAGTGGTTCCTTAACTATCATATCCTTGAGAACTACAGTAGGGCTCATGAAACTCAGACCTAGAGGCTTCAATCCCAGGGACTTGCATTCCAGCCCTCTTGGTGCCCAGGAATTTGCATCTTTAATGAGTGTCCCAGGTGAGACAGTGCTGGGGCATGAGGAACACATGGTGGGGGCACGACACACTGAGATGAGTGCTAATCAGATCATAACCACAGATAGCTAATTGCAGAGTGGCTATCTTATCAACTCTGGGTATAGGAAGAGAGCTGGCTGCACACTTACCCTCTGAGGAGTCATGCAAAGGCTCTCTTCTTGAAAGTGGAAAGGATGTTAACTTTTTAAACTTCTGTTGCTGATGGCAGAGCAAGGGTGTTTGAAAACAAGGGCAGAAAAGTATATGCTGTTATCTGAGAAGTCAGCTCTTTGTCAAGAACCCCAGGGCAAACCAGAAGGCGTTTATCTTACTCTGTCCCTTTTCGGCTCCACTGCAGGGCCGCTGTTGGAAGCAGGAGAGACGGCTTGGGAATCTTCTCTAACATGGCCCCTGTTGTACACAGATAACTACCGTTAAGTTTATCTGGCAGTAGCCAGACCTTTCTAAATCAGACAAAGTCGTTTTCCACTAGGGATTCCCAGCTGCTGTTAGGGCAGAAACTCTCAGCATGGCTGAGAGAGGCCACGTTCTGTGCCTTCACATTCTGGCCCTGTACAGATTTTACCCTCCTTTACTTCTAGGTCAAAGTCACTCGAAACCAACACATTGGTAATAAATTCAGAAAACTGATTTTCTATAAATTCTCAGATGCTTTTTTTGCAGCAATTCAGTTAATAACAAGTGAGATTTCAAGCTCTTTCTACAACGTTTTCAGTTAACTTGCTTTACCCATTATGGTTTTCATAGTGACATTTAAGGAATTGAAGTTCAGTTGTAAAATTCTGCTTACTCCATTCATTAATTACCAACATGGTTCAGAGTGAAGCGACAGGCACCCTAGCGATGCAGACCTGAAGAAGGGTCTGGTGGTGTCAGGCTGGAGGCTTTGCGGGAGCGGTCTTTAAGGTCGGAACAGGGGGCATCATAGATCTACGGGAATAACAGTCCAAATTCTTTCACAATATAACTTTAGAGGCTTTAGAAAGTCGTGCTTGCAGTGCTTTATAAATTTCTTGTAATTTGTAGTCCTGCTCGAGCTGTGGAGGAGGCCAGGGGACTGAAGAACTGGTATTTTTAGCTCTCGGAGCAGGAAGCCGGTTCTGGCTCATTAGGAGCCTTCCTCTTTACCATAGGGCTCAGGTGTGGATTGCTAAAAAGAATGATAAATGTCATCAACACTGTAGCGACTGGAAGAAACATTGGAAAGGAAAGGTAAAGGCATTTTAAACCACACACAAACACGACTTCCCTTTCCTCTCCGGTTAGTTTTACGCCACTGGTCCTTTAATCCTGTTACCGGTGACCAGGCAAGGCACACCTCAAGAGCATGTCGTCAAGGGTTTGCAGTAAGAATAGCGACACAGAGAGGGTTTAGCAGGGGGAATCAACCAGGGTTAGCACAGAAGCTGAGAAGTTCTACAACACGCCATCTGCGACCTGGAGACTCTGAGTGCAAGAGGGGGCTCAGCCCAAGCAAAGGCCTGGGAATCTGGAGGGGGCCAAAGAGACAAGCCCAAGAGTCCAAAGGGTGCAAAGGCTGTGTACCCTTGAGTTTTGGTGTCTAATTCTAGGAGAGGAAGGGTGTACCCTTTTTAAAGTAGAATAAAAATATTTTCTCTTTTCTGCCTTTTTGGGGCCTCCAGGGTGTTTGGCTGGTGCCCCCTACATTGAGGGCAGATCCTCCCATTCAGCCCACTCAGATTTACACCTGTTCTCCTCTGGAAACAGCTTTAGAGCCACACACCCCAAAACTGAATTACCAGTTCTCTACATAGCTCTTGACTTGGTGAAACGTATAACCAAAACTGAGTGTCATGGGTCCTTTGGGCTTCTTTGAACTTTTAAATTTAAGGCAGTGGTTTTCAACCTTTTTGATGCTGTGACCCTTTAATACAGTTCTTCAGGTTGTGATGACCCCAACCATGAAAATTATTTCGTTGCTACTTCATAACTGTCATTTTGTTACTGTTATGAATTGTTATGTAAATATCTAAAATGCAGGATAAATGACTCCTGTGAAAAGAGGGTCGCAACCCACAGATTGAGAACTGCTGGCTTAAGGCGACATGAGTCCTCTAGTGCCACGACTGTTGTGGGCATAACCAACCACTTTCTGATTGGGTTTGAGACCTGTTTCTGTAAACCTGGTAAAGAGCCGCCCACAGCTGGGAGACCATAGGCCATAGTGGAGATCTGCTGCTATTGTTCTGCTAAATGATCAAGCTGACAAACTGCCTTCTGAATAGATTAGTGTTGCACACAGCTATAATCAGAGATGCTTCATACAGCAACAGAGGTAGCTAATACAGAAAACCTCACAGACCAAAGCTCACAGCATCAGTAAAGTAGAATGGTTGGTCCTTCATGAGAATCACCTCATCTTATAGAAGTAGAAAGAATGTAAGATCCAGAGGGTGGGCAGATGCGCTGCAAAAAGCTTCCGTCTGGACCTGACATCATGGCCATTGTACTCGTGAGCTCGCAGTTGTGGGTATCTACACAAGACCTCCATAAGCTTAGTTCGTTCCACATTTCACAGGGATGCAGGGAGGAGCTCAGGACATCCCTCCCTCCCTCCGGGACTACTGAGAATTAGCCATTGTTGGAGGAGGGGGTGCCGTTTCTTTAGTGGTGTAGTGTTGAGAAGTTGTCTTTGCTCTAGTGAATTATCTCTCATCCTCTTACTATTATTATTTTGCTAAATTGACAAGAGTATCAAACTGGCCTCTGAATTCCCATCTTTACACCGAGCTTAGTGCAGCTCTCAGACCTCCTCAGAGAGGTTTCTTTGTGAAGTGGATGACAGTTAAAGCAGAAATTGGAAACTCAAAACTGGTAAAAGTGCAGAGAATAAATGTCTATGGGGTGCTCTGCCACATCCCGTCATATCAGGGCCCAGGACGCATCCTAAAGAGGGAGAAAAAAGACTGTAAGAGCCAGAGGTTAGAATGGACTGGGGTAAAATGATACACTCATGAGTCCTGAACCAATCTTACTTCAGATCAAGCCTGTCAAAAGGCCAGCATGGGGGAGGAGCTCATGAGCCCCCACTTGTAGCTGAGAATCTATTGACAGTTAACTGATGGCTTTTAGAAGACAGTGAATTAGTCTGCTTTAGGGCTGTGACTAATGCACCAGTGGATGACTTACACTCTAAAGTATATGGACAGCAAAAATTGGATACAATGTTTTTTATGTATTTTTTTTTAAAAAGAACAAGAAATTGGGAGTGAAATGAGGAGGTGGGGGAGGAGTTGTGGGGGTAGTAGAGGAAGACTATCACCAAAAAACATTGTATACTGGTATGAAATTTTACATGAATTAATAAAAATGTTATATTAAAAATACCCCTTGCCCACTCTTGGCATGAAGCTGTATTTATCTGTATTTATCACACACATAAAGGGGTGGAAGTAGAAAACAGGACCTGCTGGGAAGACAGGGTCTAGCAGGGGGGGAGGGGGAGACTAGAGGAGAGTGAGGAACAAAAACACTAAGATTCATTGCACAAATGCAAATGTAATGAAAAATTAAACATTGCAAATATATCTTAAAGGCTGTTGGAGCCATTTGCTTTTGCTATACTATTCAGAGAAAGTTCATTAAAGTAAGCTTTTTGGATAAATTGAAAATTGGCAAGTGAACTGCTTAATAAATGGATAAGGCTGGGAAGCACATTTTGGAGTCACACAAGTTGCTCTTTATTTCTGGGTCACAAATCACGATGATGGCTTTTATTTGTGAACCTCCTAATCTCTGTGCCGGGTGTGTACCATCATCCACTTCCTCAACCTTGTCCTGTTATTCTGGGCCTGCTGTGACATGTTTCCTACCCTCCAGGCCAATTGCATGCACTCTCCCTTGCTTTGAGCTTGTTGTGGCAAATGCAATAATCTACAATGACCTGAGCTGAAACAGGAGCATGCCTCTTTGAAGTGAAGACCCTCAATAATCACAAATGTGCCCAAGCAGCAAAAGGCCTCAGCTTGTTGTTTTATCACAGAAACAGGAAGTAAACTAAGACAGCAACCAAACCTCAAACTCAATTGAGGACCTGCTGGTAGGGAAGTGGGCTTTCAGCTAGAATTACAGGCAGCAGACTAGCTGGGACTAGCAATGAACACATTGCCCTGATGAGCCCCTGATGTGGAATATCCTTCTGTATATGTGTTGCTTTTGTTGGCTAATAAACTGCTTTGGCCTATGGCAGGGCAGAATATAGCTAGTCTGGAAGATATATATATATATATATTATATATATATATATATATATATATAGAGAGAGAGAGAGAGAGAGAGGAGGCAGAGTCAGGGAGATGCCATGTAGCTACCAAAGGAGACAGACACTGGATCCTTACCAGTTATTCATACCCTTGTGCCTATACACAGATTAATAGAAATGGGTTAATTTAAGATGTAAGAGTTAGTTAATAAGCCTGAGCTAATAGGCCAAGCAGTGTTGTAATTAATGTAGTTTCTGTGTGATTATTTAGGTCTGAGTGGCCAAGAAATGAAAGAACAGTTTCTGTTTACAAATGGCGCCAGCATGGAGCAACTACATCCACATAAACCTGAGAGAGCTCGGGAAGGAATGCTAGACACAAAAGAACAGAGTTAACACACCTTCTTGGTAGCTGAATCTTTTTTCAGATAGGCTCTGTTTGCTGGTCACAGGCAGATGCATGACTCCTTTATGAAGCGGTGGCTTCCTGGTTTGTGCGGGTAGCATGAACTCTGACTCTTTTGGGAGACCCTGCACTTAAATGGGGTTTGTGTGTAGCATGCTACTAGTTGCTTAATGGTGATATAAACCCACTGAGTCCCTGGTGCTGTGGTGGTGAGCATGGCTTGTAGAGACAGTGAATATACCTCTGCCATGTTAGACTGGGTGGAGCTAACAGGCAAGGCCATGGAGTTGGTCCTAACCATGTCCACTTAGCTTTTTTTTAAAAAAAGGTACTCCTGGTCAGAAAAGAATTTCATATACACAACAGGACATATTCAGTCATAAAAGACCTCTAAATGAGACATGGTATATTTAAAAATGTACATAGGATGTAAGCTTGAGAGAGAAGAGGAAAGAGAGTATAGACAGTTAGAAAAAGTAAAGTCTTCAAAGAGACAGTAAAAGTAATATAAAAGAGTACAGACAGTCATAGATTAAAGGAG